>MU786684.1:5465-43789 GCA_026770625.1 Nicotiana glauca | reverse complement strand
TCACTTGAAGATTTGTGTAGCATGGCAGGTGGAGGAGCCACGTACACAGGAGCAACTGGTGGTGGAGGTGGTGGGATTTGCTTTTGTGGTGGAGGTGGTGGTGTTTGAGAAGTGGTTGCATAATATGGTGGATAGGTATGGTAGGCCGGGGATGAATTTACGGTGGGAGGATCTTGTGGTTGAACTGGTGGCGGAACATAGGCAGGATTGGCAGGATAAGTTGGCAAGGGTTGTCCTTTTGCCCAGGCCTGGTATATTTCGGCCATTTGTTGTTTCAGCTTGTACATTTCCTTCTTCATAGCATTAACATCCACTATTTCTTCCTCCCGAACTGGGTCAACAATAGTTTATTCGATCTCTTGGTTAACCATTTTCAACATATCTTTGGAGCGGGTATTATATGGATGAGTTGCCAGAATGCCAGCTAGCTAAAACACCTGTCTGAACTCATCAACAACAACAACGTTATTAGATGTTAGGGCATTAACAGACAAAGGACCACATATTTGAAGCATGGATGTACCTAGGCAATTATCGGTTTCTAATATGAATTTGTTCGGCCACATTCGTCATCCAGGCTTTATTTATTCTCAACTATAACCTTTCTTTTATTCTTTGCCTTTTCTTTGCTTTCTCCTGGCTCTTTTATTTTTTATTGCGGGTCTCCCTTCTTTTTTCTTTTCTTTCTTTTACTTCCCGCCTTTTTATTTTGTTTCTCAAATTGCTATGATCGGGTCCTATGAAAATTGCCTATATATCGTGATCTTCCTTTAACCAGATAAATGCAAAAATAACAACTACAATTTTTAATTTTAAATTTTATTAATAGCAAACACATCTATTACAATGACATACTCTCAATGATAAACAAGACTACAGACTTCTTAATAATGAAATGTAGACTGACTAAAAATGAAAATACAGACTCAAGTAACTGACACAATGAAATACAGACTCATGAATACATTAAAGCTCCTGGTGCCTGCGGGACATCGTTCGGTCTTGCCATGGGCCTATATGCAAGTTCCCTTTGAAGTCTGTACAGGTCACTCATTATCTGTTTTACAAATATCATCACCGAGGCAAAGAAAGTAGTCTGAGTAATATTTTCGCACATTTGGCATTTTTTGGTGATGTGGTGAGCAATAGCTTGGATTCTTTCTCTGATTATGCCTTTTTCCTGTAGTAACCGCCCTATCTGTTCGGCCCTGGCCTGCTGAGTCTGCTAATTTCTCTCCTGAAGTTGTTGTAGGTCCATTTCTAATTGTGCTAAAGTTGTATAGCAGTGTTCCCTTTCAACCTTGAACTCTTTTGCTTGTTTGCTCATTTTGTTTTCTGCGGTAATGACCCTTTTCCTCAATCTGGCAACCTCATTGTGATGTTCCTCTTTCAGCTGATGAATCATACGGGCTCGTTCTTCTGCATTTTTAGCCAACTGTCTTCGAACCTCAGCTAGTTCCCTTTCTGCTTTGTTGAGGTCAAAACTGTAATCATTTACTTTTCGCCTTAAATTGTCTATAAGCTTTGTATCTTTGGCATTCCTAACAGGGGTTTCAGCTGCTATCTTTATTTTCTGGATTTGAGCTCGTAAGGCTTCATCTTCTTTGGCCAATTTCTTTTTCTCGCCCACATTAGCCGCAACTTGCACACTATTTTCAAACTTAAGATTTTGGACTTGCTTTTCCAGCTCACTTATTTTTGCTCTATACTCATTTTCTTTGGCTAACCAAGCCCACTGCTCTTGTGATGATTCAGCAAATTCTTGGAGATGAGGCCTTTTGGCCAACCTTCCGAATGTAACATCCCTTCTATTCCAAGCCTGATAGTCGGGTGATACCTCTCCTTTAGCTCGATACCGTACACAAGTATTTATTGCCAAATATTGACATTCACTCCAGACTTGGCGGACCATCGCTTCAGGAAAATGGCCATTGGGGCCGATCTCGACCACTTGCAAACTAAGATCACCATCCTTGGGTACTATTTGGCATCTCCCAAGCTGTCTCAACACTCGATACGGGGCATAAGGCTGAATGCTTCTAAGCCCCATCAAAAGGAAATGTGGCCGGGCTGCCGGCATATATATGATTTCATTAATGGGCAACATCCAAGCGTCCACTCGATTTGGCTAACAGTGAGGGATCGAAAATATGTTGTCCAACCTGTGAAGTCTTCTGGCAATGTGACCCCTTTAATCCTCATGTGAAACTCTTCTATGCATGTTTTCTCTAGAGAACCGTAGTCAAGAATTGAGGACGATGACACAGATGCTCGATCATCCACGTTTGCAACAATAAACTGCACCCTTCGAAGAAAGTTTCCTCGGCCTTGCAGGCTGCAAGAGCACGAAAAATATCGGCCACTATCATTGGTGCAAGAGTACTTTTGGCTTGGGTAATTAACGTGCTGACAACCCCAGCTAGCTTTATATCAATGTTCCCGTCCTTTATCAGAAATAACCAAAGCTCCAGAAAAACCACCATAAAAGCGAAACGTCGATGGTCTTCCCACTTATGGAAATTTCCTTTGCTACATATCTTGCTTTTTGGGTTGTTGAACCCCCCGATATGGCCATAGCGATGATATATGAAATTTAGCGTACAAAAGCCATTTGCCAGATCTGTGTTATGGACGGTTCTGATTATCTTCAAAGAGTCTAGAAATCTGTGCACATCTACAACTCTCGGGGCAACCAAATACTTATGCCTTAAAAGGACCTCATCTTTCCCAATGTAGCTGGCTATTTCTTCTAATGTCGGGGTTAGCTCGAAGTCTGAAAAGTAGAACACGTTATGCGCTGGGTCCCAACATGTAATCAATGCTCTGATAATATCTCCCCGAGGCACAATATCTAGCAAACCGGTGAGCCCTTTCAAATATTTCTTAACTTCATCTTGCCCTTCACTTCCTAAATCATCCCACCACAGACGTAAATCCAAAGGGATCTTATGCAAAAATGGTTCATTTTGAGTCGTGCTCATCTTGCACATTTATTAAGGTGATTTAATCATTTATTTATGACCTAAAAGAAAAAGATACTATATATTTTTTTCAATTCTAATTTCCAAAAATAAAGCGTAGTTTTGCCGATACGGCCTTTTCAGCACTTCGAGGAGAAGATTTTAAGGCTGTGTCTGCTAACTGTTGGGAAATGACTTAGGGTGGCCGTTTTTGCACAAACACCGGTATCACCTAATTTATTTATGACAAAAAAAATTGACATTCTTTGATTTTTGCAAAAAGGGGTGGTTGTACCCGATGAGGGTTGCTTACGTACACGTGGTGAGAATCAAACCAGCGTAGTTTGGGCAAATTAACGAACTACTTTAAAACTAGACCCCCCTTTTTTTTAATTTCATTTTTCATGGTAAGATAAACTATTTTCCTTTTCTATTTTTGCAAACAAAACAAAATAACACCTTTTTTTTCTTTTTTCATTTTCATCAAAAATAAAACAAACTATTTTTCCTAAAATAAAGATTTTTTTTTTCTGCGAACAATTTCCAAAATCAAAACTTTTTTTTTATTTTTCCTTTGCTTTTAGTAAACAAACTATTAAAAACAAAATATTTCCATTTTTCATTTCATTTTTTTTTTGAAATTTCGGCAGAGTTTCGACAGCATTTGGGCATCAGTTTTTCTAAAACTAAACAACTAATTCTTTACACTGCTATTTCTCTCTTTTTTTTCTTTTTCTTAATTTTACAAAATTTTTGATGTTCAAATGCCGGTCAGCATACGGGCCCGAGACAAATAAATGCAACACATAAAATGCATCATGGTGGTCGTTTCATTTCTGGTTACCTGTCCTAGACGGACCCAACCCCTGTATTTAGTCCCCTAAGTCATATGCACGTGATGCAAATAAGCGCTCCTACTAGGGATCCAGCATGAAGTCAAGTTATTCTAGGTTCATAACCTGGGTATGTGTTCTAGACTGTGTACCCAAGCGGACAACTTGAGTCGAGGAGGGGGCTACGTACCGGGAACCAAAAGGCCATCTGGCTTAGTAACTTGTCCGGCCTCTTTCTTATTTCAAGGTATTGACACTAATAGAATAGGGAGTCTCAACCAGTAAGCACATCCTCAGAGGTGAGAAGAGAAGGGTTTCGGCACAGTTTATATGCAGTTCAGATAATATCAATGCGGTAAACATTTAGCACATTAAGCATGAAACATGTAGGAAAATCAGATATAACCAAATACAACAATTTATCTAAGCAATTCTGAACCCTGAACAAAATGTTCTGGGTTATGTTCCCCAGCAGAGTCGCCAGAGCTGTCACCCCTCCTTTTTAATGCCACTATATCCCCGGAAGGGCGTAAAGGAGTTTTTCCATTTAAAGGACAATCGGAACGGGATTTGTTATTTAATTTCAAAGCCGCTACTTGGGAGATTAATGGTGTCCCAAGTCACCGGTTGAATCCCAAACCGAGGAAATTATGACTCTGTTAATAGTCTGTGAACCAGAAATCCGAGTAAGGAATTTTGTTAACCCGGGAAAAGGTGTTAGGCATTCCCGAATTTCGTGGTTCTAGCACGGTCGCTCAAGTGTTGTATTTGGTTTTATCTAATTTCAATACATTATTCTACTTTATGTGCCTTTTATTAATAGTCTGCTTTTATTATATATTTATTTTTAATCAGAATTGCAACATTGTGAAAATGCATCTCGAACCACGTCGCACCAGTGCACCCGTGATTGTCAACACATTTCAACTTCGTTGAGATTTGGATTTGGGTCACATAAATGTGCACCCATATTTAGGAAGGTAATATTATTAAAATATGCGCCTCAAGCAACTACGCATTTATTATTTTGGGAAAGACCGTAAAATTCGCTAAACGGTCCTCCTGAAGTCTAAGTATAAATATTTACCGAGGGCCCCGCTATTTGTTTATTTTGTTTAGCGAGGCTCATATCATTTATTGTTAAAGGGCAAATCTCAAATAACTATGATTTTCTATCTTTTGTTTATCTCTAAAACTAAAGAAAATTCCTAATCATTTAATATTACCTAATAACTATCATGCCTGCCCATGGACTCATATGTATTCATGCCTTAGATTATTTTGGGCTGGAACATAACCCACATGGCAGGGCCATAAGAAGGGAAAGTCTGCAGTTTACTTGGGCCCAGGTCTTGGGCCACCTGTTTAAGTGCCAAAACCAAATGGCCTGAAGACAAGCCAATGGCGGAAACCACCAGACTAGGCCCAATGATTATTTGTGCCAGTATACTTTGACACCCTGAATTTCTGGGCCAACTTGGAGTCTAGTTCCCAAAAGGGATTTCAACTTCAAGAACAGACTTAAACCAACACAATCCAGAAAATTCCTTCCACATAATTTGAATACATATATTAAAAAATATCAAATGTTCATTGCATTGAATCTAACTCGGAACGAGTGGCCATTCTACTGAAGAAAATTTTTAGAAATGATAATCATCCATTTATGGCTAATTGAGAGAAAAATAGTAAACAAATCTAATAAGGCTTGAAGAATTAAATGAGCATGTATTACAATTAAAAAGTCAATTAAGATACTTATCTTCTTTTAAAATCCTGTTTATGATTAGTACCAAAATAACAGGAACATTTATTCTAATATACTGATTTCCTGCTCAAATGTTATTAACATGAATGAAAGCACAATTTCAAATCATTTATAATTCTAACTTCTTTTGAATTCAAAGTTCTATTATGCTAACAGGTGCCATTTCAACAAAAAAAGCTAACTAAACAATTACTAATCTACTAATTCTGATATTCATAAATGAAATAACAGTCCCAAATTCATCTAAAGTCCTAATTATACAATTCAATGTATATAAACTTCAAAATTTAAACCATACTAATCAAACAAACTATACACATCAACATGTATAACTTTCAGGTGCAACTGAAAGGCCATTTTATTGAATTCCATATTGAATCAACTCCAATACAATCATGATAAGAGATGTACCTGAATATTGGACAGAAAAATGAGAAAAGTGAGGTCAATTTGATCCAATACAAGCAACAGCACAGAAATGCAATCAGCAGTAGTTCAATTACTCAAAATGGCCCAGAGATTTTCGAAATCAAGCAGAATTAGAAGAAGTCTACTAAACACCAATGGATTTTACCAGATATACTTGAAAATACACACCAGAACACTCTAATAGATCAAAATCATCTAAAAGACCCTAAATTACTCGAAACTACTCCAAATAACCTCTAAACCTCGAAATTTAAACTCAGAATTATGAAGCTGAAAGTAAACTAAAATCTTCAATCAAACACTATATATATATTTTGGTTTTTGTACCGATTTTCTTATATTTTTTGATTTTCAGGTCTTGAATTTCAAATGTAGTTCTGAAATTTAGAAAGGAAATTTTTTGGGGGGGAATTTTGAGGCTCCAAAACTTGTGACTTAAGGCAGGTAAGCTGCCTTTTATAGGCAAACTTAAAGGGGAAGCTTCTAGATCTTGTTCACACCTTTTTCCCCTCTTATTTTCACAATAGTCCTCAGGTTATTAACTTGTTACTCAAGTAAACCTACTAACTTCCTGAAATTAGAACTAAATACCTATTCCAGAATATTCCAGGGTGTTCCTTTTCAATTACTAGAACATTCTGTTCAGTCCTAAGTACCCAAATAACCCTGAAGTTACACTGAATTTGCAACTATAACCAAACAACTTTCTAAATTCTGAATTAGACTTTAATTGAAAAACTGTAGTCCAAATTCACCACCTATCTAGTTATCTATTAAACTCAGTGTTAAAGATCGGAATTAAAAATAATCATTAACTCTACTAAACTTAACCAATGGCAGATGAGAAGATCAAAGAACAGGGACTGACTACTAAAACAAAATAATTACCAACAAAACCACATAAAGCAAAAATTAAACTGAGATAAAGCTTAACATGTAAAGGCATCGACTAATCAAGACGAACATATTAATCACAAATAGAAGAAAATCTATCGAACTAAGATGAAGAACTAGGCTTAAAATACTTAAACACTTAACAACACTTAAAATCAAATATCGAAACAAGAACAAAAACAAAAAAAAAAAATAGAAAACTTACTGGCCGACTCTCAAATTCAAAATTCGCCCGATTCCAGTGGAATTTGAACTCCAATAACGCTGAAATCCTTATGGGGAAGGAGAGGGGATCACAGGGTATTAATTTGAAGTGGTTTGGGGCAATAAGGGTTTTGGCCGGAAAACTTTAAATCGAAATTCGAGATGTTCCGGCAATTTTCGAGGGATGGGATTAGGAGGGTTTGATAGGGGATGAGGAGACGAGTCTATGGTGTTAATATGGTGATGAACAGAGAGAGTTGCATGGTGGCCGAAAAATTTTTGATTGATTATTCGAGAGTTTTGGCTGTGATTCGAAAGGAACCAGTGGTATGGTTGGAAACAGGGGACCAAGGAGATTCATGGGTGTAATTTTGGAGGCCGTTGGCATAGGTAACGTTCACCGGCGGCGGCTAGGGTTTCAAAAGCTCGAGGCGTTCTAGTAGGATTTTAGGAAAACGGAGTAGGGTATGAGTATGAGGGAGGGGAGACGAGGTTGTGGTGTGAATTTGGGCTTGATTGTCCGCCGCCCGCCGCCGTGGGCGATTTCCGATGGGCGGTGCATGATGGCATTACACAGGCTATAAAAAGGGTACGTTTGGGACGAAGGCTGGAGGGTGGGGGGAGGGTCATGTCCGACATTATTATATTCCTAACCTAGGACGTCTCTATCCGTTGGATCAACAATCAACGGCCATGATTTACGCCAATAACAATGTCGTTTGACGTTTGTCTGGACCGGAGCAGATAGAAGGGATTAATTTAGGCTGGAATTGGGTATTTTGCATTTGGGCTGGGGGAAGACCTAAAAACACAAGCCCAAATCAGTCTAATTAAGGAGACCCTTTTCATTGCCTTTTGTCATTTTATTTCTTTTATTTATTTTTTGTATTTCATTTTGTATATTTTTTTTATTTTTATTTATTTTTATTTTATAAAAAGGCAAGGAAAATTAAATCAAAGTCCTAATATATTCCAAAGTTAAATTAATTAACTCCTAAAATTGTTTAAAAAAATCTATTTCATGACGAATTCACAATTAAAACAATAAAAATGCAAAAGTGAACTATTTTTGTCATTTTCTTTATATGTGAACAATTTTAACTACTAAAATATGAAATTAAACCTAAATGCATATTTTTTGTATTTTCATTATCATGCACAAATAAGAATGCAACCAATTAACACAAAATTCACAAAAATTGTAAAATAATATAGAAATCATTTTATTCGAAACTTTTGGAACAATTTACTTAGGGCAAAAATTACGTGCTCACACCAGTTACCTGCGGGATTCAAGTTACCCAAGTTTGATCTGTATGACGGACATTGAGATCTGGTAGCCCATTTGAGGGGATTTTGCAGTAAGATGAGAGGAGCTGGGGGAAAGGATGAGTTATTGATGGCGTACTTCAGTCAAAGTCTAAGTGGGGCAGCCCTGGAATGGTATACGCGATAGGATCATGACCGATAGTACACTTTGGATTATTTGGCCCAGGCGTTTGTAGGCCAATTTAAATATAATCTCGAAATTGTCTCGGACCGTCCGTCTTTGACCAAAATTGAGAAGAAGCCCGGGGAAACCTTCTGAGAGTACGATTTCTGGTGGAGAGAACAGGCGGCAAGAGTCGATCCTCCAATGAAGGAAAGCGAGATGGTTGATTACTTCCTACAGGCTTTGGAGCCTACTTACTATGGTCACCTGGTGTCAGCAGTGGGAAAAACATTCAACGAGGTCATGAAAATGGGAAGTATGGTGGAAGAGGGTCTCAAGTCCAACAAGATTATGTGTTATTCGGCAATCAAGGTGACTACCCAGGCTATCCAGAGAGGCACTGGAGGGGCACTGGGAAAGAAAAAGAAAGAAGATGTTGCAGTAGCGGAATCGAGAGCTTGGTCCAGGGGTCCATCGCCATATTATCACCAACCACGACCCCATCCCCAAACCTACCCACACACCCCATATGGCCAACTACAACACTACTACCCACCTCCTATCCCCCATTTCTCTGTCCACTATGCCGAAACGTACCTCCAACCTCCTACCCATGCGCAATGGTGCACACCTACCTGACAAACTACTTACCCAACCCCGAGAGCCTACAGAAACCCCTCTGGACCCGATTTTCAGCCTAAACTTGTTTCCAAGAATGATAGGCTGCAGAAGAAGAAGACCTTCACTCTGTTGGGAGAATCTTACACCAGCTTAGACCACAGATTGAGACAGTTGGGCGTGTTGAGTCCGATTGAACCCAAAGTGCCAAATCTACCTCCAAGGAATTTGGACCGCTCGGTGAGTTGCGAATATTGCTCGGATGCTCCGGGACACGACATAGAAAATGCTAGCATTTGAAAATGGCCATCCAGGAGCTCATTGATACCCGCCGAATTGAAGTGCAGGTCCTAGAGACACCCAACATCACTCAGAATCCATTGCCAACCCATAACGAGACACATATGATTGAGTTAGTGCAAAAAGGAGAGTACAAGAAGCCTTCACAAACTGTAATGATGATCAGGGCCAGCGAGGACAGATCAAATAAGAAACAACCAGTGGGAGGGCATTGAACAAGGTAGAGGATACAGTTAGCAAACTAGTGGTGGTGATAAAGAAGGAGCCTATGAGCAATGTTGTAGTAAAATAAGAATCAGCTAAAGTGGTGGTGCCGGGGGCATTTGTCAAGCCCATTGTGATCGTAAAAAGGGCTCGCACAGAGCCAGTTATCATAAAGCCAGTGACTCAGTTACCAGTAGTCAGTGAAAAGGCCATCCCATGGAATTATGGCCGAGTGAAAGTGACATATAAGGGGAAGGAAGTTAAATAAGAAGTTTGTAAAACCCATGGGATGACTCGTTCAGGGAGATGCTTTGTCCATGAAGAGCTGAGAAAAGCTAAAGCAGCCAAAGATAATCCAGCACCAGTAAAAAGGGCTTAACTGAAGAAGAAGCAGAAGAATTCTTGAAGAAGAAGAAGGCGCAAGATTACACCATTATAGAACAGTTGAGAAAAACTCCAGCACAGATCTCATTGCTATCATTATTGATCCATTAGGATGAGCACCGTCGCACGTTGATGAAGATTCTGAATGAAGCTATGTTCCTAATAAGATCTCTGTGAATCATCTGGAGAAAATAGCAAACAAGATTTTTGAGGTCAACAGGGATACATATTCTGATGATGAGCTGCCTTTGGAGGGCACTGAGAATAATCGAGCACTCTACCTCACGATGAAATGTGAAGACTCTGTGGTTACCCGAGTGCTAATTGACAACGGGTCCAGCACAAACATTTTCCCTCTCTCCACCCTGGACAAGTTGAAGGTGGACAGTGAGAGAATTCACAAGAATAGAATTTGCTTGTGGGGGTTTGATGGAGGAGGAAAGGACACAGTCGGGGATATCGTGTTGGAACTGACGATAGGACCGGTTGAATTTACTATGGAGTTCCAGGTGCTTGACGTGGCTGTCTTTTATAATCTCTTGTTAGGCCGACCTTGTATTCTTGCAGCAAAAGCAATGTCGTCTACCTTGCATCAGATAGTCAAATTCGAGTGGGACCGGCAGGAAATTTTGGTGTATGGGGAAGATAGTTCGTGTAATACCATTATGCCTTTCGGAGAAGCTAAGGATGACAAAGGTCCATGGGTTTACCAAGTCTTAGACATAGTATCAGTTGAAAAGATCCCGGAAGGAGAGTGTATTCCTGTGCCCAGAGTAGCTGCTACATCTGTCATGGTGGCTTCGGAAATGATAAAGAATGGATTATTACCTGGAAAAGGATTGGGTGTTTCTTTGCAAGGCATCACACAGCCAGTATCACTTCCTGGAAACCTGGATACTTTTGGTTTAGGCTTCAAGCCCACTGCTGCTGACATAAGGCGAGCTAAAAAGAAGGAAAAAAAGCTTGGACCCTTCCAAAACCCATCCCCCGCCTTTCCCGTTCCTTAGTTAGCCTGGTACTAAGAAGCGCCCAGCAACGGAAATGCCTAATTCTATGGTGGTGGAACCCGACAAGGAGCTGATTGAGAGGTTTGAGAAGCTGTTTGATGAGGTGAATGTGTTGGAGGTAGGAGAAGGTCCAAGCAAGGCAGACGTGCAGTTCGTGGGGCCCCATTCAAAGCTTAATAATTGGGAAGCTACTCCTCTTCCTACCCGGAGGGAGTCTTGGTAGTTAGTTTTGATTTTCCTTTCAGTTTAATTTGGGTTATTTCCAAGGTTGTAATTCGGATGCTATGTTCTGTCCGTTTGGACGAGTTAAACCTTGTTATCTTAAAATTTTAATGAAATGCAATTTCCTTCCTTTTTCATTCCTGATAGCCTTTATTTTTGTCTTTGTTTTCGTTCTTGTACAGTCCCTTTTATACTGGTTTCACTGATGTGTCATGCATGAGGAGTCTTCGGCCTAGTTTTGAATACCAATCTAACTCCGAAATAATAATACAAGAAATTGAGTATGATGACAAGGTAGAATATGATGATGAAGAAGCCTTTGAGGAAATCAGTAAAGAATTAAGCCAATTTGAAGAAAAATACAAACCTAATCTAAATAACACAGAGGCAATCAATTTAGGGGATCAGGAGAATGTACAGGAAACAAAAATAAGTGTCCATTTGGAACCTCAGCTTAGAGAAGAGATAATTAAAGCGTTGTTTGAATACAAAGATGTTTTTGCATGGTCATATGATGATATGCCTGGTTTAAGCACCGATTAGTTGCCCACCGACCCAGCATGCCCTCCTGTCAAGCAGAAGCTGAGGAAATTTAAAACATATATCAGTGTAAAATCAAAAAAGAGGTCACCAGGCAGTTTGAGGCGAAGTTCATCTGGGTCACGCGGTATCCCACCTGGTTAGCTAATGTTGTGCCTGTGCCAAAGAAGGATGGAAAGACCAAAGTGTGCATTGATTACCGTGATCTCAATAAGGCGAGTCTGAAAGACAACTTCCCACTGCCAAACATCCATATATTGATTGACAGTTGTGCCAAACATGAGATTGGTTCCATCGTGGATTATTATATGGGCTATCAGCAGATTTTGATGGATGAAGAGGATTCGGAAAAGACAGCATTCATCACACCTTGGGGAACGTATTGTTATAGGGTCATGCCATTTGGGTTGAAGAACGCAAAGGAAACATACATGAGGGCGATGATCACCATGTTCCATGACATGATACATCGGGAAATTGAATTCTATGTAGATGACGTGATCATAAAGTCGAGAAAGCAATGTGACCATGTCAAGGGCCTGAGGAAGTTTTTTCAGAGACTACCCAGGTACAACCTCAAGCTTAATCCAGCAAAGTGTGCATTTGGAGTACCGTCTAGGAAATTGCTGGGGTTCGTGGTAAGTCGACGCGGTATTGAGCTAGACCCGTCCAAGATCAAAGCCATTCAAGAGCTACCGCCGCCTAAGAAAAAAAACAGAGGTGATAAGTTTGCTTGGTAGTTTAAATTATATCAGCAGGTTCATTGCCCAGCTCACAACGACTTGTGAGCCCATCTTTAAGCTGCTAAAGAAGGATGCTACGGTCAGATAGATGGATGAATGAATGTCAAGCAGAATTTGACAAGATTAAATAGTATTTGGCCAGTCCACCTATGTTGGTCTCACCGGAGCCAGGAAGACCCTTGATCCTTAATTTGACAGTTTTGGTTAATTCTTTTGGCTATGTACTGTGGAAACATGACACATGGGAAAGAAAGAGCAAGCGATTTACTACCTCAGTAAGAAATTCACGTCTTATGAGGTGAAGTACACTCAGCTTGAGAGGACGTGTTGTTCCTTAACCTAGGTAGCGTAGAAGTTGAAACATTATTTGTCATCATATACCACCTATCTCATCTCTAGATTGGACCCATTAAAGTATATTTTTCAGAAGCCCATGCCCACAGGGAGGCTCGCGAAGTGGAAAGTCTTGCTTACGGAATTTGATATTGTCTATATGACCTCAACTGCAAAGAAAGGCCAAGCGGTGGCTGATCATCTAGCCGAGAATCCAGTTGATAATGAATATGAACCTTTGAGGACATACTTTCTTGATGAAAAGATAATACATGTTGAGGAATTAGAACAAGTCGAGAAGCCAGGATGGAAACTGTTCTTTGATGGGGCTGCCAACACCAATGGCATCGGGATAGGAACATTGCTTATTTCTGAGACAGGGCAACACTACCATGTTACAGCTCAACTTTGTTTCTATTGCACCAATAACATGGTTGAATACAAGGAATGTATCTTGGGTTTGAGGTTGGCTATAGACATGGGTGTCCAGGAAATCTTGGTCATAGGTGACTCGGATCTTCTGGTGCAACAGATTCAGGGGGAATGGGAAAAATGAGACTTGAAGCTCTTACCGTACCAGCAATGTATGCATGAACTTTGTCTGCAGTTTCAATCAATAGATTTCAAGCATATTCCAAGGATTCATAATGAACTTGCGAACGTTTTGGCCACTTTGGCGTCAATGTTGCATCATCTAGATAAGGCTTATGTGGACCCGTTGCAGATTCAAGTCCGAGATTGACATGCCAATTATAACATCGTGGAAGAACTTGATGGTGATCCGTGCTTCCATGATGTCAAAGAGCACCTCAGGAAGGGAGTATATCCCGCACAGGCCATAGGGGACCAAAAGAGAGCGATTCGACGCTTGGCAAGCGGATTTTTCTTCAGTGGAGGAGTGTTGTACAAAAGAACTCCAGATCTCGGTTTATTAAGATGCATAGATGCTAAACAGGATACAGTTATCATGATCGAGGTACATGCGGGAGTTTGTGGACCTCATATGAGTGGATATGTATTGGCAAAGAAGATTCTCCGAGCATGTTATTATTGGCTTACTATGGAACGGGATTGCATCAGTTTCGTACTCAAGTGTCATCGGTGTCAGGTACATGGAGATTTGATTCATTCTCTACCATTTGAATTGCATACAATGTCAGCACCATGGCCTTTCGTTGCTTGGGGAATGGATGTAATTGGGCCGATCGAGCCAACGACGTCAAATGGGCACATGTTTATTCTGGTAGCCATTGATTATTTCACTAAGTGGGTTAAGGCGAAAACTTTCAAATATGTGACCAAGAAAGCGGTGGTCGATTTTGTGCATTCAAATATCATCTGTCGATTCAGAATCCCGAAGGTAATCATCACAGACAATGGGGCCAATCTCAATAGTCATCTGATGGCGGAGACGTGTCAGCAGTTTAAGATCACGCACGGCAATTCCACCCAATATCGTCCTAAGGCGAATGGAACGGTCAAAGCAGCTAACAATAACATCAAGAAAATACTTCGAAAAATGGTGGAAATGTCCAGGCAATGGCATGAGAAGTTACCTTTTGCACTGTTAGGCTACCGAACTACTGTCTGCACTTTAGTAGGGGTAACTCCTTATTCACTGGTGTATGGCACTGAGGCAGTAATACCCGCAGAGGTTGAAATCCCATCCCTTCGGATTATCGCGGAGGCGGAAATTGATGATGCTTAATAGGTCAAAGCTCACTTGGAAAAACTAAGTTTGATTGATGAAAAGAGATTGGCGGCAGTATGTCATGGACAATTGTACCAATAGAGAATGGCGAGAGCATATAACAAGAAGGTGCGTCTGCGAAAATTTGAAGTAGGGAACTTGGTGTTGAGACGCATCTTACCTCATTGGGCTGAAGCAAAAGGAAAGTTCGCCCCAAACTGGCAGGGGCCATTTGTCGTAACCAGAGAGTTGTGCAATGGTGTATTATATTTGACAGATGTGGAAAGGAAATGTATGGAAATGGCTATCAACTCTGATGCAGTCAAGCGATACTATGTATGATTTCTTTGTTTAATTGTACTTGATTGAATTTGGCATATTATTGAGATTGAAATGAAGAAGGCATTTTGTTCTGCTATCCAAAAACTTTATCTTTTGTTACCCCATTTGAGCCTCATTTATTTTCTTTCGTACCCTATTTCAGAATCAATAACAACTCGGGAGCACGAGCAGGGAAAATCAGTGGAGAAACAAGAAAAAACAGTCCAAAAGGAAAGAAACGGAAAAGAAGAAGAAAAGAAAAGAGAGGAAAAGAGAAAAGAAAAGAAAGGAAAAAGGAGAAAAAGAAAGTGAAAAGAAAAGGAAAAAGAAAAAAGAAGATAAAAGAAAAATGAAGAAAAGAAAAGAAAGGAAAAGAAAGGAAAAGAAATGAAAAGAAAGAAAAGAAAAGTAGAAGAAAGGGAAGATCACAACAACGAAGTAATTTTATGACTTGAGCTACGTTTGACTTGATCCCGAAAGGGTACGCTGGGAGCCTCTCTCTGAGGTTCAGTCACACCAAAATAAAATTCAAGAGTCCCCCAAGAAAGAAACTGGGGCAGAAGTTTTAGTTGTTGTGAGAAATCTGGTTCCGAAAGTTGTAATTTTTGAACCCATGTTGAATTGTTTCGAGCTTGTTATACCCTTCTTTCTAACCCCATCCAAAAACCTGCATTACAGTCCAGAGAAAGACCTTTCGATCAGTCTTCAAGAAAGTGCCAATACGAGCAAGTAAAAATCATTCGTGTCAGGGGAAACACTCCGGTACCAGAAGAAAAATGACGAAAATGAGAGCATCTTATTGGTGAAAACCCTCACGGGCACCGTAAGGCGACAGGAGTTGAGAGAAATCAAAACAAGAGAGTCTTATTGGTGAAAACCCTCATGGGCACCTTAAGGCGACAGGAAGTGAGAGAAATCAAAACGAGAGAGTCTTATTGGTGAAAACCCTCACGGGCACCGTAAGGCGAAGCGAGTTGAGAGAAATCAAAATGAGAGAGTCTTATTGGTGAAAACCCTCGCGGGCACCGTAAGGTGAAGGTGAGTTTTTAGATAGGCAAATGAGACAAGTCTGTGGTTGAAAGCTGCTCAAAACACTTTAAGATGAGCAAGGTTTGGGTTTGGGTGAAAAATCAGGTTATGAAAGTCCGGAATAGCAAATGCAGCAATTGAAAGGTGATTGGTTGGACAGATTGGGCCGGTTAATCCAAATTGCATGGCATGATCAACGATACCAGCCGTTCCCTCAAATAAGTCTTCTCCACTTCCTTCTTCATTAAATCATCCGTTTTCGGATTTTCTCTATCCTTAACCCTCGAGGTCATTGCATTTCATTCTTTTGAGGTCTGTCTGTAAGATGTTTCAGTATCAGTTCCGTTCGAAACAAAAAGGGAGGAATGTCAAGGTTAACTACCAGTTTCCCAGTTGCACAGCACAACAGGGCCAGAATATATCAAAGATGGCAAAAGAAAAAGTAAGACATAAAGGACCATTAGAATTTTCATCGATAGATTAATCAGATGATTGTGGGGGAGAAGCAAAGTTTCAGATAGAGGGGTCAGAAACACAAAAAACAATAATACGGGATAGAACAATTGAGTCATCAATGTCGAGGGTTGAAAGTTGGTCAGGAAATCGAGGCGGTTCAAAGCAAGTCTAGGGAAGCAAGTCGGAATAGAGCCCAAAAGTAGGGACGTGCCTAGCCAGAATGCCAGCAACTAACCACATTCTAAACTGAAAAGATCTGACTTTGATTGAAACAGGGCAGAAAATTTCATTTGTTTCGGAGAAACCCTCCGTAGGAAAAAGAGCAAGCACCAAAACAGGTTTGACCATACACTCCCACGACCCTCCTGGAAAATGGGACTTAGTTTAAATTTCAAAACAATTATGAGTAGTGTAATTTAGCACAAATATGCCCGAATTAGGAGTTTTCAAGACCCTCCTGGATAATGGGGAGTAATTTAAGACCTTTTGATAACAAGCATAGTAAGAGTAATACGTTTAGAAGATATCACTTAGGTTTGTAATTGTTAGGAGTTGTCACGATCTCCCTGGATAATAGGACTTAGCTTTCACATTCTTATAATAGTTGGTAGAATAATTTAGTTTAACACTCACATCTGTGCCTAGCCACCAAACTGGGGTAGAAAATATTCTTTGTTTTGTCTATCTTTGCTGAAATCAGGCGCCCACCTAGAGATCAAGGGTATACATTTCAAGTTTCAGCAATCAGGCGCCTACTTGGAGAACGAGGGAATACATTTCAAGTATCAGCAATCAGGCGCCCACCTAGAGAACAAGGGAATATTTTTCAAGTTTCAGCAATCAGGCGCCTACCTGAAGAACAAGGGAATACATTTCAAATTCAGTAATCAGTTGGAGAACAATGAAAGTACAATTCAAATTTTAGCTGTCAAATTTTCTAATATTTGGTAACATGACGCGCCCAGCTACCAAACTAGGGCAGAAATTTTCTTTGTTTGTCTATGAGTAGATTCATTTTGATACTTTATTATTGTTTAGTATAGTTTCACGTCTGAATTGCTGAATTTGGCTGAATTTAATCTCCCAACTCTGATTAATAGGTATGAACGATTAAGCCGAGTCTTTAGTCCCTGTTAAGCACTTAACCATAGTTATCTGACCAAGGTTAGTTAGGAGATGTAGGTGAGTTAACAAGTTTGGGATTGCGTTAGTAATTGCAGGTTGAATTCAAGGGTAGTTTAGATATTTAGGATTGGGTAACATATGGTAGATGAAACCGGAATCTTCTAGGGTTTTCCAAGGTAGGACATTAGTGTAATTTCAGTAATTGTAGTGGGAAAACATGGTTGATAAGTCACTAAATAAGGGACTGAATGAATAAAAACTAAAAAATAAAGAGGGACTGAAAAGAAACTAGAAAATTAAGGGTTGCCCTCCCTTATGCCTATAAAAGGCAGTCCTCTTTGCCTTAAGCCACAAGTTTGGGCACCTCTGAAAATCCCCAAAAGCTTCCAGCTTCTAATTCCCCCCGAAAATTCATTCTATGAAAATCTGAGTTTCCAAGTTTGAATTTCAAATCCAAATTCTATATCTAATTCTTCAAAAAATAAAAAACAACAAAAAATCTTCAAGAAGCCAAAAAATATTATTCCATTGAAAAGATTTAGGTTAATTTTGATTTCTAGTTAATCAATCCATATCTTCTAATTCACAATCTGATGGCTGAGGTTTCAGAGGTTTACAATACTGATTTCGAGTGATATTGAGTCCAATTAAGCTAGTTTGAGTTGAATTTTCGTCTGCTGGAAGTTTTAGAGGTGTTCTGTGTTCGTTTTCAAGTTTGTATGGGTTATTTTGGTGCTGTTCTAGGTGATATATCAGTCCTGCTTGATTTTAAACATTTATGGAATCGCTGATTTACTTTTGGACTGCTGATTCTGTTTTTTGGGCTACTGTTACTCGTCTATCGATTGATGCTGCTCATTATTGTCTTAGCTGACCTCCTCTACTCCATTTCTATTCTATTTCCAGGTATTTTCTCATGCTCAAGTGATGCTGAAGATTACCTTCACCTGTAGATAACAAATTTGAAGTATAAATGATAAAGAAATGCATGCTTACACCTGAACTCTTATCATTATTGTTTAGTTTAGAAATTTCATATGATTGATTCATTTGAACCAGAATTTTAGTTGTATTAATGAGACTATAGACTGTATAACTGGACTGTATGAACTATTACCTTTCAGATTCGTGAGAATTAAACACTTGAGTTGTTTTCAGTAGTTATAAAAAACAGGTTGAAATGGTTTTTATGTTTCAGTATGCTATTTTAGTAGTCCAATTCTGAAATCATGAGTCACTTGATGAATAATGTTAGATCGCTTAATTCAAAAATAGTTGATCTGGTTTATGTTAGTAAAATCATGTTCCAGTTTTTTTTGTCTCACCTTAGTGGTATCCAAGAACTCATCAAAAGACAAGTATGCAAAATAATTTGAGTAATATACTGGATTGGCGAGTTGAATTGTGATTAGAGATTGTCTGGGCTGCACATCAAATTTGAAATCGTTTTTGTTTCATAACTGTAATGGATTTGAACCTTAAAATCTCTACGAATCAGTTAAGTGGAATTATAGGTTGACATTAGGACCTTGTCCTACTGGTCTCAAATTCCCAGCCCAAACAGTCACATTTAGCTCTCAGTTGAGACACCCGCACCAGCAAGCCTTGGGCCTAGACCCTGCGTCACAGGCCCAAAAATGTCCTGCCCTTTGTACCTACAATCTTTGCTTGTTTTAGACGAATCACTGATGGAGCCTTGTCTCTTACTTATTATGTTGTTGAATTAATTGATTTGAGATCGAACAATAAGAATTTGACCATTTCAAGTATGGTATAATTAGGGCCCTTTAGAGACAATATGAAATACATAATCATAATTGCTTTAGGTTTGCCTTTTAAGTAATTAATGAGATGAGCCTTGCTAAAAAATACATAAATTGCGGGGCCCTCTTTAAATGTCTATATTAAACACTTAGAATTCAGGACGGGCCGTTTAGTGAATTTCACCGCTTTCCCCAAAGATAATAACACGTTAGTTGCTTTAGGGTCGTTACTTAAATAATTTTACCTTCTTAAATACGGGTGCACATTTATGTGACCCGAATCCAAATCTCAACGAAGTCAAAATGTGTCGAAAATCGCGGGTGCATTTATGTGACGTGGTTCGATACATGTTTTCACGATGTTGCAATTCTCTTAAAATAATAATAATAATAAAAGCAGTTCAAAGTTAAAAACACATAGGTCAAAACATGTACTAAAATCAAATAAATAAGCCAAATATGACAGTTGAGCAACCGTGCTAGAATCACGGAACCCGAAAATGCCTAACACCTTCTCCCGGGTTAACAGAATTCCTTGCTCGGATTTCTGGATTGCGGACTGTTAAACAGAGTCAATAATTTCCTCGATTCAAGATTCAACTGGTGACTTGGGATACCATTAATCTCCTATATGGCGACTCTGAATCTCAATGAACAAATACCGTTTCGATTGTCCTTTAATTGGAAAAACTCCTTTATGCCCTGGCGGGTGTAGGTAAAAAGGAGGTGTGGCACTTATTACACAAACACCGGAAGCGAGTGTCCACTTCATCCACCCTTCTCCGATATGGTGTGTGACATCCTCATCTATTTCCCTATCCTTCTGAATTATAGACCCCAGATACTTGAAACTCTCTCTCTCTCTCTTGGGAATAACTTGTGTATCGATCCTCACATCCCCGTCCGCCTCTTGGGTAACACTGCTGAACATGAATTTCAAGTATTCTGTCTTAGTCCTGCTCAACCTGAAACCCTTAGACACTTGAGTACGTATTCAGACCTCTATCATTTCATCAATGCCGCCTCGTGTCTTATTAATTAGGACTATGTCATCCGTAAATAACAAGCACCAAGGCACCTCCCCTTGAATATGTCGTGTCAATGAATCCATCACTAGGGAAAACAAAAATGGGCTAAGTGCTGATCCCTGATGCAACCCCATCTCAACCAGAAAGTAGTCAAAGTCTCATCCTGCTATCCTAACTCGTGTCTTAGCTCTCATGCATGTCCTAAATCACTCTAATATACACTACAGGCACTCCTCCACCCTCCAAACATCTCTATTGAACATTTCTCGTAACTTTGTCATAGGCTTTCTCAAGGTCAATGAACACCATATGCAGATCCTTCTTCATCTCCCTATACAGCTCCACCAATCTCCTTACAATGTGAATGGCCTCATAGTTGACCATCCCAACATGAAACTAAACTGCTTCTCAAAAATGGACACACTCCTCCTTAACCTCCCTTCAATCACCCTGTCACGACCCAAATTGATGGGCTGCGACAGGCACCCGATACCTTACTAAACTGAGTACCAACATAATGTATCTTTCATATCATTCTATCTTAGGTAAATAAATCAGAGTGAAGCACGAGGGAATATAAACTTATACATGTGAAGTACGGGCCTATAAGACTAAAATAGCCACTCGTGTACTGAATATGGGCCTACAAGGCCATACAATCTTTTACATACATAACATCTATCTATAAGCCTTTAAGAATACATAATTTTCATAAAGGTCGGGACAGAGTCCCGCCATACCAAATAATACACGTCTAAATCATACTAACCAATCAATCGACTCCAAAGCAAATGGAGCACACCGACATCTTCTGCTGAGCCGATAATCTACTTAGAGGGCTCTAGACCTGTTTATCGGGACTTGCGGGCATGAAACACAACGTCCCCAGGAAAAAAGGGACGTTAGTACAAATAATGTACCGGGTATGTAAGGCACGTAAATAAGTACATAATAGACATGCAAGAAATATAAAGTAAATGACTCAACTTGTTAGTTTAGATAACTCCGTAAATCATGCAATACATATAATGTCATGCATATGAATATGAATGTCATGTTGTGCATAGGTACATGTATTCATAACATCATCAAGCCTCTGAGGGCATCGCATCATATCGTCTCGGCCACTGTGGGCATTCCAGCTGCTTAGGTAGTGGTGCATGCCGTAATATTTTCCCATATTCCATATATATATATACGTGTATATATATACATACACACACACACACACACACACACACACACACATATATATATATATATATATATATATATATATATATATATAATTACGCGTATATAATCCCGTCTGAGTCATGGGTCAATTTATATGTATAAATGCATGAAATGTATAAAAAATACATTAATATAATTTTATCGGAATAATATTATGAAAATTATGATAGAATAATATGATACATGGAGTATCAAGAAGATAAGAATCTCTAGCATTTCTATGAGTAGATTCATTTATGGAAGTTGCGCATTTGCACATTTCATTTGCATCGTATGGGTCACGCCAAAAGTAAGAAGGGATAGCCTCAACATGCTTGAACCGATTCTCTTTACAATCCTTTTAACATCGTTGATTGCGATAACACGTAACGTTGGATCGAAGTAGGAGAAAATCCGTATTTTATTCTTGAGAAAGATTATACCATGCTCTCTTAGAACCGTAAATCCCGTTGCTATTATGTATGGAAATTTTTCCCAAAATCCATCACCTGAGCTTTAATTCACATTTCTTGTGAATTAGATTTGAAGATTGTGATTTAATCATTCTTGTGAAATTGCACTTTAGCTTTATTTCATGTGTGTTGTGAATTGGATATGAAAATGGTGACTTAATCATTCTTGTGAAAATGCAGTACATTTTCTTTGTGACTATGATTCCATTCTTGAATAAATTTAGTTGAATTTTAGGAAGTCTTACCTTAGTGGGTGTGTGCCCCACTAGATGATGACTTATCAAAGACCCCCCCTCCCCCCAAAATTTGCCACCTTTAAAATTGAGATATGAGTCATTCCAATTGCATGGGGTTGCTACCTCATGCTTTTTAAGAATTATGTAATATATAACCAGTTAAATAGGTTATGTCCCTTTACCCTGTAATTATTCAATTACTTACATAATTAAGAATTATATTATCTTACTTAAAATACTACTCTCTTTTAACATACGTTATATACCTTACTAGCATGGTCAAGCAGTACCTTATATAACACTACTCCATTAATATCGGGTATTTTAGCTCAGGTCGTATTTTATCCCAAATGCGATACTTTGATGAAAATTGATTTTCTTTGACTTTCTTTGCCTTTCACTTTCACAAATTTACTCATCACTTGTGAAACAGCGTAATACTTATAGTCTCAAAATAATATTTTACTTGGACTGATATCAATTACCTTGCGACAAATTCAACATACTATATTACAGGGTGCGACATCATTGTTATTTAATGCTGCGAAGCATAACATCACCATAATATAATACAGTGAGACGTAATATCGATGTAATATTGCTGGGCATAACATCATTCCCCCCTTTGGAACATTTATCCTCGAATGTTGACTAATGGTCCGATCATTTTTATAACTTATAGCTCTTGTGAATACCTTAATACTGCCCTTGCCATTTAGGCAGTTGTTCTGTGAATAAATCCAAATGACTCTTTCCCATTCCATGACTTGCGATTGAATTTCTTCCAATCTTGTAATTGTTGCTATCTCCTATCAAGCAGCCTCTATGATATTGACCTTGTAAGTGTGCCTATGCGACTTTTCTCTTCTTTTTCTTCAAGTTTTAGCCAATCTCTAGGCCTTATTTTGTAAGCATATTCAAGGCTTAATAAGATACTTCTCTGGATATCTATGGATGTACTGAAGTTCTTCGCTCGATACTTTGTATAACTTGCGAATACGGCTATATCTTATTTTATATACACGGTTATCCATTCGTATGACTTTACTGTATCTACATAGGTCATATTATTCCATAAATCTTACTTTGATTTATCGTTATCGAGGCCTACAACCAACTCTAGGTTACTGTCGTTGCTTATCCTTAAAACGCTAGTCTAATCCCATTTCATACTATTGAAGTTTTATCCATCTATTGTTTATTCAGCTTAATGTTAATCCATTATTTACCACTAATAACTTAATCTCTTATGTAAAATCTCCGCTAGGGTTCGCGTCTCATTGGTGCATCCGGAGTAATTAGATTGATCGACCTACGGGTGATACTATACTTCCATAACCGTACTTTATAGCATCCCAATGTGATTCACCTTAATGTGGGTATTTTAACCATGTCCAATTCATAAGATCCCTTTCTTTTCTTTGTTAGATCATTACTCAATCGAAGGCCCAAACGTCATCGTTTATCTATCACAATTACCTTATTATTCTATTACTAGGGCAGCATTCCATCTCTTTTAAATTCTATTAGTCTTAGACTCCTTTGAGTTCATTCAGATTAGACTAAGCTTTCTATAACATAGAAGAACCATCATCTCCCTTGTTTTCATGGGCTTAATCCCAAGGACTTATCCATTTTCATCATCTTCTCACTTACCCTTCTCTTATCCTTACTTTTGTCTTTCTAAAACCTTATCGTTATATCATACTTTAGCTTGTGACTGATTTCATTATGCTTTCTGGAAAATCGAGACAACACATCGTCTCTAACTCTTTTTTTACTCTCTAATTAGACCTTTCGGTACTTAGAAACCATAGGCTGGAAGGTATATCATTAACGACGCTGCTATCATTCCTGGATACTAAATCATGCGCTTCTAGCCCCTTTTCTGCAGTACGGACTATTCATAACCTTCTGTATTTTAGTATCTTGTATGTTGTTCACCTTTTTCTTACTTACCTTAAAATATTTCCTCACATTCTTCTCTCTCTTTTATAACCACCCTTCCACATAGGCATAATTTATCTCCACAACCTGAAGCTCTATTATAATACTTACACCTTTGTTGCATACACAATCCGATGGGAGCTTTATACTGACTTCTTATAAGGCTGGTAATCTTCAGTTGGCTTCATCATAGATCCGTTATAAAATATGGTCACTTTACTATCTCTCTTATGCCTCCGCTATTTAAGAGTGATCCTAAGGTCCATAGTTCTCTTGGTCCCTCCTGTTTTGCTTAGTCGATGTAACTCTTTAGTTTTCTCTTCTTTCTGATCAGCCTTTATGTAGGATTAGGCTATTTTCTGATCTGTGGCTCATGGTACTAATTATTACATTAGCCTTTCATATGCGTTGAGGGATATTCATGATAAAATCCTTTAACAATTCAATCCTTCGTCTATGACCCGGGGCTCAATTCTTTCTTTTAATGTATTCTAGAATATTTTACGGTTGTATATGCTGTAGGTATAGAACTCCATACTCTTAAGTGCATTCATAACGTCACTAAGTCGATATCATTTATCGAATAATTCCTTTCATTGCTTCTTAGCTTTCTTTAACGTAAGCTATTACATTTCCTGTTCATTTTGCCCCTTGTTGCGTGCATACTTAGCTTATCTTAGTTCCCACATACGCTAGAGTTTTCGTGCAACTCATATGATCTCGAATATTACTATTAATTTTACATCCCGTTCACTAACCACAATAGGGGACAGTTTCTTCCTTATTTCTTCAGCTAGTCTTTCGTTGTAGTACTTAGGGAGAACCCTTGACTCTTGTAAAGCTGTGAGCTTATTACAGACCTTTTGATGTCCTTCATTGCCTATAATAATCCGTAGTTGCCTACCTCTGCGCCCTTGTGCTTGTAGGGTTGCTTCTGAAATGATATTTTGACTATATTCCCAGCGGCACTTTCTTTTATCCTGATAACACTCATACGGTACCTTTAACTACACCGACTCCTATTTGAATATATCTCAATTATTATAATGACAATACTAGGAGGCTGAATTCTTCATGCTGAGGTTTACTACATTTATCTTGCATGATCTGCTAATTTTTCTGTAACTTCTTGTCTAGTCATGACTAGGTTCTTCTTGAATCAACTACTAACTAAACGTTGGCCCATTATCATATCCATATTCCACATAATCTTTCTTGTGTTATTTCCTTGTCTTAACTTACCTCGTGTACTGGCTCTTTATCTATCAATAAGATCTTCAGCAGGAACCCTTACTTCCCATTTTTTGACGTCGTGCTTACATAACATTCTGGAATCATAGCATATCTGTAACATTTGGGTAAGTGCAATCTCATTCCTTTCTCATTTCTATTGCACTCTTCCTTTATCATTCCATATTCCCTCTTTTAGAGGAGTACAAAAACTTGGAGCTATGACGACTTATCTATAGATGTTTTTCCTCTTCATATATGGCATTCTTTCACATCATCCATGACGCTTACTCACCTTGTGGTAATCCTTCTGCACCAAGGATAGCAAAATTCCTCATTCATGATGGTGACACTCATTGAAAATGGCACATACAGTCTCTTAAGCTTAACTTTGCTCATATTGCTTATTTTAGGGAAACGTCTCCCTGAATGACCATTCTCTAAATTCATCATCGATCTTCTTCTGTTTTCCATCTTATTATTGCCGGATTGCAATCTAAAATTCTCATGATGCTGACTATTATCAAATCACTCAGTTCCTAATTTATATTTAGTTTATCTTGTTCACCAGTCCATACTGATTTATATTACTGTGGACTCATAACTTTTCCTTCTCTTAATTACGTTAGAGTTGCGAACTTGTTTCTTACAATGAGGGTGTGACTGTATGGCCTGTACTCTTTTGTTGTCTTAAGGCCCATCACCTTTCGTCTCTTTTTTCATTTGACTATAGGTTCTATAACACTCTACCGTTGTCATCCACGTATCATATCTCACTCATAATTCTCCCTTATCTATCTTATCATTACTATGCTAATATTTCTGCCTATCCCTTTCTTATGAGAACTTCAACACCATATTCCTTCACTTTCAGCTCTGCTTGCTTCATTTATTGGCTCTTCAGTTTGCTCCATGTCCTCTCTCTACTAGGGACGAGTGTCACACTAAGGTAATATTTACCTTCTAGTCTCTCAGTGCCTATCTTCTGATTTTTTTTTATCATGCTTGTATTTACATCTAATTGTAATATTCTATAGTGCACCATCTGGGTGTCCTACAAGGAGATCTATTATCATATTTGAATTGTCCTTTGGAAATGTAAACTAATGCAAACCATACATTCCTCATTTGGGGTTACTGCAACCCCAGTCGGATCCTACTATCATTCTCTTAAACTATATTCGTTAGCTCCAATGGGGTATGACTAAGATTGGTGTGGCCGATTGTACGTACATCTATTACTATTGAAGGTAATTCAAAATGCTTATATCTCCCTTCCTGAATGGTAAATAATGATAATCTTTATTAATTGGGTACCTTGTACCCTTGTTCACCTTGCTTCTTTTACTTGCTACAATTTATATCTAACTTCCGATTCCGTTATTACTTTTTACAGCAAGAATGGATAAGTGTTCTTTCCTAAATGCTCCTTATCAAGAACCATGCACCTTTTAGTACACGGATGATCTGCTGAAGACCTCGCATTTACCGATCATAAGCAAGATGCAAAACCGAATTCCTCTAATTCAACATTTCCATAGCTATATCTCTTATCGATCATCTTTCTAACGTCGACATCGTCTTATTACGAATAAAATAAAAGTTAGGAATTTGAATTCTCATAAGTGAGCTCTACCACATGATCTAAAGTAAGAAGAAAGAGTGACAATACTAAATTCCCTGTAGCCTCGTGCTTATAAGTGTAGTGCACGACACACCCATAAATAATACTTTACTAGACACGGCTTGTAGACTCCCTAGGATAGAATTGCTCTAATACCACTTTTCTCATGACCTAAACTTATGGGCTGCGATGGGCACCCGGTACCTTACTCAACCGAGTACCAACATAACATATCATTCTATCGTAGGTAAATGAACTGAAGTAAAGCATAAGGGAATACAAACTTATACATGTGAAGTACGGGCCTATAAGACTAAAACTCGTGTACTGAACATGGGCGTACAAGGCCATACAATCTTTTACGTACATGACATCTTTCTACAAGCCTTTCAGAATACATAATTTTCATAAAGGTCGGGATAGAGTCCCGCCATACCAAACAATACACGTCTAAATCATACTAACCAATCAAGCTACTCCGAAGAAAATGGACTGCACCAGCATCTTTTGCTGAGTCAGTAACCTAGTTGGAGGGCTCTCGACCTGTCTATCGGGACCTGTGGGAAGGAAACACAGTTTCCCCAGGAAAAAAGGGATGCCAGTACGAATAATGTACTGAGTATGCAAGGCACATAAATAAGTACATAACATACATGGAAGAAATATAGGGTAAATAACTCAACCTATAAGTCTAGATAACTCTGTAAATCATGAAATACATATAATGTCATGCATATGCGTATGAATGTCATGTCGTGCATAGGTACATGTGTTCATAACATCATCAAATCTCCGAGGGCATCCCATCATATCATCTCGGCCACTGTGGAAAAATCTCAACGTATACCAGCTGATCAGGCGGTGCGTATATAACGCCGTAATATTTTTCCATATATATACACGCTTGTATAATGCCGTCTGAGTCATTTGTTAACGTACATGTATAAATTCATGAAATGCATAAGAAATACGTTAGTAAGATTTTCTAGACATGCAATAACACTCAATATGCCTTTCGGATAAACTTTATCAAATACGTATTTCTTGTTTTTGAAACTCATGAACAGATGATAGAATAATATGACACATGGAGAATCAAGAACATAAGCATCTCTTGCATTTCTATGAATAGAGTCATTTATGGAAGTTTTGCATTTGCTCGTTTCGTTTTCATCGTATGGATTATGTTAGAAGAAGGAAGGGATAGCCTAAACATACCTGAACCGATTCTCTTGATATTCCCTTTAACACCCATTGATTGCGACAACACATAACGGTGGATCAAAGTAGGAGAAAATCCATATATTTTTCTTGAGAAAGATTGTACCGCGCTATCTTAGTACTGCAAATCCGTTGCTATTACGGAGTATAACTTTGTATGAAAATTTTTCCCAAAATCCATCACCTTAGCTTTAATTCATGTTTCTTGTGAATTAGATTTGAAGAGTGTGACTTATTAATTATACTTGTGAAATTGCACCTTAGCTTTATTTCACATCTATTGTGAACTGGATTTGATGATGGTGACTTAATCATTCTTGTGAAATTGTAGTACATTTTCTTTGTGAGAATCATCCCATTCTTAAATGAATTTAGTTGAATTTTAGGAAGACTTACCTTAGTGGGTATGGGCCCCACTAGGTGATGACTTAGCAAAGACCCCTTCCAAAATTTGACACTTTAATAATTCAGATATGAGTCATTCTAATTGCATGGGGGGCTTCCACCTCATGCTTTTTAATAACTATCCAATATATCCTCAGTTAATTACGTAATGTCCCGTTACCCGGTAATTAACCAATTATCCGCATAATTAAGAATTATCTCAACTTACTTAAAATACTACTCTCTTTTAACATACTTTGTACACCTTACTAGCATGGTTATGTAGTACCTTGTATGGCACTAGTCCATAAATACCAGTTATTTTAACTCGGGTCGTATTTCATAACTTGTGAAATAGCACAATCCTTATAATCTCCAAATAATCTTTTACTTGGACTGATATCAATTACCTTACGAAAAATTCAACATACAATACTACGGAGTGGGACATCATCGTAATTTAATACTGTGAAGCGTAACATCATCCTAATATAATACTGCGGGATGTAATATAGACATAATGTTGCAGGGTATAACTCACCCTCTCCCACACTTTCATCATGTGGCTTAACAACTTGATACCCTTACAGTTGTTGCAGTTTTGGACACCCCCTTTGTTCTTGTACAACAGAATCATCGTACTCTGCCTCCACTCTTTGAGAAACTTCTGCTTCCTAAAAATGACGTTAAACAACCTAGCAAGCCATACCAAGACATCCTTACCCATGCACTTCTAAAATTCCACCTAGATCTCGTCCAGCCTAGTCGCTCTACCCCTACTCATAATGCGCTTAGCCCTACAACCTCCCCCACTCATATGCGACTACAGTACCTAACATCTTGATGCCGCTCCGAGTACTCCAACTCCCCCAGCACAATGCTCCTATCTCCCTCTTCATTCAAGTGTTTATGGAAGTAAGACCTGCATCTCAGCCTAATCTATGCCCCCCTAATAAAACACAACCTTCATCGTCTTTTATGGATACCACTTTGTCCAGATCCCGGGCCTTCCGCTCCCTTACCTTCGCGAACCTGCATGTCACACCCTAAATTCGAGGAGACGACCAACGCTCAATCGAGTGAACCCGACTGAGAAAGCATATTAGATTCGATCTACCAAACTCACTCATTAATAAAGAGAAGATGCATTTTCATTAAGTAGATAATAGGGAGATCATGAATACCATACCAAGTGATTTTCACTAGTTAGTTCAGTAGTAAATGTCTCAAAATGTACACACCTTCATAGTTTGAAGTGGAATAGATGATTCAAAAACAACATAACTCGTTTGACTTTTCCAGCACCCATATACAACCCACACTTTGTCGACGAAGCCACTAAAAGATAGAAAAGAGTATTATGATAGTGCTGATAATAAGGCTACAACTATATCTCAAAATGTGATAATAATATGAACAAAAGATACAATACATAATCCCAGGATGAAGTGAATTTCAACAAGTCTACTGGGAAGATGGTGTACCATTATCGCTGATCAACACTGCATGCTATAGAACCACCTGCATCTATTTAAAGATGTAGCATCACCGGCAAAAGAGATGTTAGTACTGTCGAATAGAACTTGTACGTATAACCAAACGCCATCTCAATAGAATGAAAAATAATAACGAGGAAAAATCATGAAATCAATAAAAACCTCAAATAATACCAAAACACCAAGTTAAAAATCACATAAGTTTTCAAGTACATTTCCATGATCTTAGGTAGGGAGATCTTTAATACTGATATACCATCATTCATATTATCACTAAATTCTTACACGGAATCCAATTACAACCCGATCGGCTAGGTCGTCTCACTTGAGACATCAACAAAATCACATTTTCATTTATAATTTGCAGCATAGTCACAACCACGTGTGTGGCATGGCATCCAATCATGGTCCGATTGGATAGGACATCTCACTCGGGACATTACCTTTTTCTACCAATCATCTCACTTCATTCTTCTTTCACATATTTTAATTTATTGGCACTAATGGCCATAATTATAAATTCATTCTTGGAAACTTGGCCGTATTTCATAGTTCATATTCCCTTTCACACATTCAAATAACATTATTATCATCACCAAAAAAAATTAAGGCTTTCTATCCAAGACATCATATACACATAGGAGCAATTAAAAATCTTATGCACATAGAGACTTTTCATACAATTTGGCATAACGACCTTCATTCGAACTTGACTTAAAGTCTTAAAATTTTTGACACGTATTACATATTTGGAACACATCCTCAAATGATAAGATAACATAATGAAAGCATTTGGAATACATATTGAACATACATCTTTCAACACAAGCATATTCAGAATAGCCAATTCTATAATGATAAATTTGGGACTCACACCAATTACATGAACACCATGGGATTCAATTCTAAGAAGAAGTGGCTTAGCCAACATACCTCAATTGAGCTTCCTTAAACTCTACATTATTCCATAATTCTTATCAACTTCAGTCTATTTTAGAAACATAACAAGTTGAACCAAAAATTAGAAAGATGGCCATGGTTCTAGTTCATTTGGGCTTTTTATAAACCACTAAGTGTGCATTAAGGTTTCAAGGCCCCTTTTATGGAAGACTTCATCATCCCACAACGCATTCATCACCTTTTTGAGCTAACAATCTCCCTACACCTTTTAACATATCCATGAAAATTAAACCACTCCCATGCCCAAGAATTAATTTGCTAATTATCAAATTTTAGTTAAATTTCGGAATTGAGGGCTAGGGTAAAGATTCTTACCTCTAGGATGAAGACTTATTGAATTTTCCCTTGTAAATATTCAATGTTAGAGAAAGAATTGTAGAACAAATTGTTGAGGAACTCTCCCTCTCTCAAAGGCAGTCTCTTTCTCTCTCTCTCTCTCTCTCAACAATATCAGATTTTTGCAAGAGAATGGTCCACAATACCTATATAATGAGATTGGTTCAGGTTATAAAAATTGGAAAAATAGGATCCCCAACATAGACTTCTGCGGTCCACAAAGTGGGCCGAATAATTTGCCTTCCAGAGCTAATATTTTTTGCTTAAATCTACGACTAGTCTACGGTACACAGACCTGTACTGTGACCGCAGAACCTCCATCTGAAAAATCTTCCATGCTGGATATGTAATAGGTGTGCGGCTCATAAAGTCATTTTGTGGTTGCACAATTGTCTGCGAAATGACATCCAAAAGTTTCTCAGTTGACTGCCTCACTCTGCTGCCCTTCTGCGGCCCACAGAGATATTCTACGGCCGTATAGTGGGCCGCATAAATGCCTTCTTCTGCCAATATTTTTCTGTAACTCCTTAGTGCACTGTTCAGCTGTGAAACTCCGTACCACGGCTTGCTTACAATCTTTAGCACATAAGCCTCACTCGACACCATAAAATTTTAAGATTTTAGGTAAATTTCACGGGGCCTTACATCATCCCCCACTTAAGGTCATTGTCCTCGAACTTGGGTCAAAGTTGACTATTATCATCTGTTATAACTCAATTGCCACAATTTCCAAACTACATACCAACACTCCCAAATTTTTAACTAACTCCCAAAAGTTTCAAAAATTTCGCTAGAGTTTCCTTTGTAACTGGTCCTATCCACCTGTCAGAGAACCCTAGAAACACATTCTAACAACATACTCATGATCCAATGATGTAACATAACACCAAAACAACACTAACTGTGGCTTCATAAGCAACATATAATAAAAAAGAAACACCTTTTCATTAGCCGAATAAGTGATACAAAATTCATAGCCGATATTTTCATAAAAAGGATTACACAGCTATTCTAACAAGTAAGGCTACTTCTTCTTCATCTCTTCCTTGGCCTCCCAAGTGGCCTTTTCAACCTGCTGGTTTCTCCATAAAATATTCACAGACGCAATTTCTTTATTCCTCAACTTCCAGACTTGTCTATCAAGAATGGCTTAGTAGAATTTATTCATATTTTAGTTCTTCACTAACTTCGATAATCTCAACAGACTTAATAGTCAACAGATCTCCAGCTACCTTCTTTAACATAGACATATGAAATACCAGGTGCACTAATGACATCTTAGGTGGTAGCTCAAGTTGTACGCCACCCGACTAAATCATTTGAATGATTATGTATGGCCTGGCATGCCTCGAACTCAATTTCCCTTTCTTTCCAAACCACATTATACCCTTCATGGGGGAAATCTTCAAGAATAACCAATCATCTTCTTTGAAATCCAAATATCTATGATGAACATCTGAATAGGACTTTTGTTGACTCTTAGCACTTTTCAACCATTCCTTAATTATCTTAACCTTTTCTATAGCTTGATGCACGAGGTCTAGTCCTATTAACTCGGCTGCTCCAATCTAGAACCACCAAATAGGAGACATGCATCTCCTAACATCTATCTGAATATTAGCATGATAGCTGTTGTTGTAAGAAAATTCTATGAGTGACAAATGGTCGTCCCAGCTACCTTTGAAGTCAAGAACGCAAGCACACAACATATCCTTAAGCATCTGAATAGTCCGCTTTGCCTGCTTGTTAGTTTGTGGATGAAATCCCATACTAAGATTCACCTGAGTACCCTAACATTGCAGAAATTTCTTCCAAAAGTTAACTGTGAACTATGCTCCTTGATCCAAGATGATAGAAACTGGAGTGCCATGCAACCTGACTATTTCTTTGATATACAACTGAGCATATTGTTCCACTGTGTTGGTAGATTTAACTATCAAGAAGTGTGCTAATTTTGTGAGTCGATCCACAATCACCTAAATTTATTCAAACTTCTATAGAGTGCACAGTATTCCTACCACAAAGTCCATATTAATCATTTCCAACTTCCACATTGGGATTTCTATGTTCTGTGCCAACCCATCAGGCCTTTGATGCTCGGCCTTCACTTGCTAACAGTTTGGATATTTTGTCACAAAGTCTGCTACATTCCTCTTCATGTCATTACACTAGTAGACTTCCTTAAAATAATGATACATCTTTGTAGAACCCCGATGCATAAAATACATAGAAGTGTGAGTTTCACCCATGATTCTTTCCCGAAGATCATCAATATTTAGAGCACATAGTCGCCCTTGTTACCGTAGTGTACCATCATCCTTGCCAATAGAAAGAGCTACAATCTTATGTTTATGAATCCCCTCCTTCAATCGTACCAATAATGATTCATTGTACAACTTTTCTTTCACCTCCACCACAAGGGATAATTCAGCTCTATTTTGCACCATCACCCCTCCTTCACTAGAGTCCGTAAGACGAACTCCCAAGTTAGCCAACCGATAAACCTCCTTGGCCAACGACCTTTGATATGCCTCAAAGTGTGCCAAACTACCCATAGATTTCTGGCTAAGACCATCCGCCAACATATTGACTTTCTCGGGTGATATAGAATATCGATGTCGTAATCTTTGAGTAACTCCGATCATCTTTCTCTGCCTCAAATTTAATTCCTTTTATTTAAAAATATAATGAAGTTTCTTATGTTTCGTGAATATATCCACATGGACTCTGTACAAATAATGACGCCAAATTTTTAATGCAAAAAACACCTTCGCAAGTTCTAAGTCATGTATTGGATAGTTCTTTTCATGATTATTGAGTTTTCGAGAAGCATAAGCTATCACCTTGCCATGTTGCATTAGTACACAACCAAGCCGATCGTTGAAGCATTACAATATACCACAAGCCCATCTGTACCCTCTGGCAGGGTCAACACTGGCGCCTTAGTTAATCTTGATATCAGTTTAGATTGAGTAGGGACTCCTATTTTCTAACTTTTAAAACCCAACCCATCTAATTAAAAATACACCATTAGACCCTTTTATGCTATTTTCTACTGTATTTAGAGTGAGAGAATGATTTCTAGAGGGAGAAACTAATTCTCACTAAGCCACTACAATCCTTGCCCAAATCATTGAAGACTTTCAAGTAAAATTGCTAGGCCTTCATCTTAAGAGGTAAGAACTTGTGCCCTAACCTTGATTCAAAATTCCTATTAAAATAATTGATTAACAAGTGAGTTAGTGGGTATAAGGATCGATTATCTTCCATGCATGAATGATAATAGGGTATGGAGAGATTATGATGCTAAAAATATAACAAATGGGCTATAAGATGATAAAAATCTCTCACAAAAAGATCCTAAAATCCCACTACACACTTAATGCTTGATAATATACTCAAATGAGCTAGAATCTTAATCCTTTCTCTAATTTTTGGTTCAACTTGTAATTCTCATACAATAGATTGAAGTTTCTAAGAGTTCCGGAATTTTGTAAGAATTTAAGGAAAGCTCTATTGAGGTATGTTTGGCTAAAACCTCTCTTCTTAGAAATTGAGCTCCTTTGGTATCCATGAAATTGTTGTCAGACTGAAATTTGATTGATGCATTGATTGTTATTTCACGTGAATTGGTGTTAAAAATATATATGTGAAAGGTGTGTCTCAATATGTTCAATATACTATTATTGGTAATTTAAGGATGTGTGAAGAATGTGAACCATGTGTTAAAATGCCTAGACTTCAAGCCAAGTTTATACTGAGATTGTTATGCCAAACTATGTGAAATCTTCTCTATGCTTACAACTTGAATTGCTCTTCAATATGCCTATTATCCTCAATTACAAGGTTATCGTTGAAAGTGGAAATGATGTGAAATGTGGGAAAAAAAGAGCTTGAGTTATGAACTGTGGCCTAGTGCCAAGTCTGATGTGATAATTACGGCCCCAAGTGACTATGAATTGACATATGTGAAATAAAGATTAAAATGAGACGATTAATGAAAAAGGGACAATGTCTTGGTAAGACGGCCTATCCGATCGGGCCGTGATCGGACGTCATGCCGCACATATAGTGGTATTATGCTGATACTGAATCCAGAAAGTGAGAATGAGATTGTGATTGAGATACATGTCTTAAATAAGGCAATCTAGCTGATCGGGTGGTGATCGGACTCCGCGTAAGAAAGCAGTGGTATTTTGAATGATGATGAATAATATTAAATGCCCCAACCTTAAGCTATGGAAATTCTGTTAAAGTTATATAATCCGTTTATTTGATGATGTGGTGATCATTTAAAGCTTTTGATTGATCCATATGATTTATTTATTCTTATATGATAGTTCTTATTGATGAGATGATGTTGAGTTATACATACTAGTACTAACATCTTTTTTGCTAGGGCGCTACATCTTTGAATGGATGTATGTGGCTCCATGCAGACAGTGTCGATCATAGGTAGCGGAACATCCTCCAATCAGCAACCTTGGTGATCCTCTTTTCTTCAAAGGGTTATGCTGTATGTCTTTTGTTATAAATTTCCACCTTTCGAGGAATAGCCTGGGCCTTATTGCCGGCATTATGTATGGGTTATGGATGGGTCAATGAACTGTGTTGTAATTCTAAACTCTTGTTCTTCTAAATTGTAGATGTATGAAATCTTGTAAACTTGACTATGATTTAAATGTGGGTGGTAATATAAAATAAACTAGCAATGTTATATGTACGATATTTCATATTGTCTAAATAAGTAAAAGCATGGTTTTCTTGGTCATACTTATTTGGGTAGAAAGTGTTCAAAAGGCTTGCTCAGTTGGGTTCACTCGGTTGAGCATCGGTCGCGCCTCCCAAGGTTGGGGTATGACAATTTGATAGCCCAAAAGACATTATCAAAAATTCAAAGTTCCCATGCCCGGTCCTGAAAGTTGTTTTCATAATATCCTGTTCCTTGATCTTCAATTGGTGATATCCAAATCGTAAATCAATTTTGGAGAAGTACCCGGTACCCAATAATTGATCAAACAAAATGTCTATCCTTGGTTGTGGGTACTTAATTTTGATTCTGATTTTGTTGAGCTGCCGGTAGTCAATACACATCCTTAGTGACCCATATTTATTTCTTATAAAGAGAACCAGTGAGCCCTAAGGCAACAAACTTGATTAGATGAAACCCTTCTCTAACAAATCCTTCAAATGTTCCTTTTGCTTCTTCAATTCTGCTGGTGCCATTCTGTAAGGTGGAATAGATATAGGCTGCATGCCTAGCAACACATCAATCCTGAAATTAATCTCCCTGGCGGAATACCAGGGAGCTCATCAGGAAAGACCTCCAAATATTCATTCACAACTAGAACAGACTCGAGCGTAGGTGCCTCAACATCAGTGTCCGTGAACCGGATTAAATGATAAATACACCCCTTGTTAATCATCTTCTGGCCTTAAGGTAAGAAATAAACCTACCTTTTGCAACCATATTATGCCCATTCCATTCAATAACTGGCTCATTTGGAAATTTAAACTTCATAGTTATAGTTCAGCAATCGATCTTGGCAAAACATGAATAAAGCCAATCCATCCCCATTATTACATCAAAATAAACTATCCCCAATTTAATGAGATTGGCCATGGTGTCCCGACCATGTACCGTGACAACACAATCTCTATAAATCCGCACATCCATAATAGATTCACCGACTAGAGTATATATAGAGAACGACTCATAAAATTGTTCGATTCTATCCCAAATTCCATAACAACATAAGGAGTGACATAGGACAAAGTGGAACCGAGATCAATAAGAGCATACACATCATGATATTGGACAGTCAGTACACTTGTGACAACATCTAAAGAAACCTCTGCACTCTAGAGGCCACTCACTGAATAAAAATGGCTAGGTCCTGCCGAACTCTGTGCATCACCCCTAGTTGCACCCCGCCCTGTGGAAGCTGGAGTGCATCGAGCTAGAAAGGGTGCTGAGGATGTAGCAGCTGCATGACTGGATAGCTATGATGTGCCCTGACAGTGTCCTATCGGGATGAACGACTCCTCAATCTACACCCATATCATATAGGTAGGTCCATGTAACCATCTTCCCACACTTGGGGTATGGGGGCCTCCGTTGTTGTAGGAATCTTCCTCCTGATCGACCCTGCTGGTGGGGTCCCCTGTTGCCCTAACGGGGCTTGAATCGACTCCACTACTGCTAACTAGGCCTTTATGGTAGTGCAATGGTTGAAGACTGAGCAAAACACTTGGTTGGCCCTGATGCCCATCCCATGAATGCTGACCTACCACTACAAACTGAATCTCCAAGGTTGCCTGCGGACCGGGCCTTACTACTACCCTCACGCTCCATTCTATTTTTTAGCTTATGGTTCTTTGTAGCCTGAGCAAATGCCACCATCTTCCCATAGTTCATGTAAGAATTGAAGGCAGCTGTAGCAGCCTCATTGATAACCAAAGGACTAAGGACCTGCACAAACCAGCGCTCTCTAGCCTCCACAGTGGCCAACATATGAATAACATACTTGGACAGGCATGCGAACTCTATATAGTACTCCCATACACTCATGTTACCTTGCTTAAGGTTCTCAACTCAGTGACATAGGCTGCCTTTGTCTCGGCAGGCAAGAAATGATCCATGAAGGCGTTAGCAAACTCGTTCCACCTCGTTAGAGGGCTCCCCTCCTTTGGGAGTCCTCCCACTGTGAGCACGTGATTTTTACCCTAAGCAAATTATTCCAAAAGTTGCAAATTAAATAATTTTACAATTTTTAGAAATTTTGTTGCATTTTTGTCGTATTAATTAGTTGCATAATAACTCATGTTAAAAATACAAAATATGCATTTAGGATTTTATTTCATTCTTAGTATTAATTAGGTAGCAATTTGTTTTAAAGCAAAATTAAAGAAAATGACA
>MU786681.1:9770-29178 GCA_026770625.1 Nicotiana glauca | reverse complement strand
ATAAATATATATATATATATATATATATATATATATATATTTATATTTAGAGTTCAAACCTCATATTATGTCACGATCCGGATTTTCCACCATCAGGAGTCGTGATGGCGCCTATTGTCGAAGCTAGGCAAGCCAAGCATTAAAACATTTGCGGATAACAACACAACAGTAATAATAATAATAAACCTTTAAATAAAAGAGGAAGTCTTTTATAACATAAATAACTGGAAGCCCAAAATGCGGAAGTTAAAATTTATCTACCCAAGACTGGAGTCGCTATCTCACGAACCACTAAAGAGTGCGACAAGCAAGGATGAATAGAAAATACATAATGTATGTCTCGGTAAAATGAAAACAAACTGAAAATGGGGAAAGGAACTTCGGCCTGCGAACGCCAGCTAGGCTACCTCGTAAGTCCCTGGACTAAAGTCAGCTCCCGATCAGTATACTATGTTGTGGTCCAAAAGCTGCTCCGGTACCGTGATTTGTGCAAAAGAGCACAGAAGTGTAGCATCAGCACAACCGACCTCATGTGCTGGTAAGTGCCTGGCCTAACCCAGGCGAAGTAGTGACGAGGCTAGACATGTCTACCAAATCAACATGTGCAGTTCAATATATATATATACGCGACAAAAAGGAAAGAATACATAAATTAAACAGTTAAGAGGGAGGGAAACATATTATGGGAAAGTGCAGTTCGGATATAAATTCATCAATTTGAGTAAGAAACAGGGCAATAACAATAATTAATGAGAGCAGGAAATCAACAGTTGCACGGCATCAACCTTCGTGCTTTTACCTTCATTCTCACCCAAAAGCAATCAAATAAAGTGCACGGCATCACCCTTCGTGCTTTCCCTCACATAACTCTCATATCTTGGCACAGAATGATCCTTCGTGCAACTATAATCAAATCAGAGTACGGAATGTCCCTTCGTGCATAAATAATCAAAAAATGGCACGGAATGATCCTTCAATGCAAATATAATCAAAACATGGCAGGGAATGACCCTTCGTGCAAATATAATCAAATCATGACACAGAATGAACCTTCGTGCAAATATAATATAAACATGGCACAGAATGACCCTTTGTACAAATATAATCAAAATATGGCACGGAATGACCCTTCGTGCATTATCACTCTTCCTCACCCAAACAACAATAACAACCAAACGGGCGAGGGAATAAGCAAATAATAAGAAATGCCCCGGTAAGGAAAAATACAATTAAACAACTAAATCCCGGTAAGGGAGCAACAATAACAACTTTCACATCCTGGCAAGGGAGATAATCCATATATACTCCAACCATCCCGGCAAGGGATTAATCTTATCTCTTTCCATTTCTTTCATTTCTTACTCAATAGTATTTTTTATCGTTCGAGCTAACGCTCCAAAGAATTCACAATTTATAGCTAATCCTCATACTCTTCACATTATGTAGAATTCATCAATTAGCATGGAAGAGCCCCAAATGAATATCAGAATAAGTACAAACAAGGACCCACGGTCATGCTAGACACCGGTGTATAGATACTCGTCATCGTGCCTATACACAGTACTCGATCATTTAGCAATTAGAAATTAATAACACTCTAATCATATTCCCTCAAGCCAAAGTTATATCAAACACTTACCTCGGTCTAAAGAATAGCAATCAATCCTCAAATACCGCCTTTCCTCTACAATCCGACTCCTAAACCTAACTCTACCCAAAACCCTTAATTTCTACTTTGATTTCATGATTAGGGATCGAAACTTGCTAATTAATGAAGTGGAAAAGTGAAGTAAATGAGTGGGGAATTACTTACCCAAGTGGTCTTGAAGAATGGGGGCTTTAATGGCTTCTTAAAGCTTGGGAGAGAAGAGAGCTCGTGAGAAAAAGTGAAAAAATCCTGAGTGTTCTGATTCTGGAATTTTTAAAATTATAGCTGGGAGATTTTGTTCTATGTGTTCACGACCAAGGGGCCACGTTCGCAGAGAAGGGTGGACCGGAAGCAAACGCGAACACGATAGGAGACACGCAAACGCGTTGAACGAAGCAGTAGAGATTCGTGATCGCGATGGCCTGGAAGCGAACGCGAAAGAGGAAGGGAGCAAGGCTATGTGAACGCGAAGAAGGGTTCTACTATTCACCTGTTGCAGAAAATCTGCAATTCCACTAAGTGCAAAACCAGCCCGAACCACCTCCAGATCACTCCTGAGCCCTTGGTGCTCCTAACCAAACACACACACTAACTCAACAACCTCATACAGACTTAACCGAGCGATCAAATTGGCATAACAACATCAAAATAAATGAATCAAACCACAAAATCATCATTTTTCATTCTAACTTCATAAACTTCAAACTTTAGATATTTAGGTTCGAAACACGTCAAATGACGTCCCATTTCGACCAAACTTCATAGAAAGCGCTTAACACATATTTAAGACTTGTCCCGGTCACCGAAACCAAAATACGGGCCCGATACCAATGTTTTCTAACTCATTTTCATTTCAAATTTTCATATCATTTTCAAAAAAACAATTTCTTTCAAAAATTCATTTCTCGGGCTCGGGACCTCGGATTTCGATTTTGGGAATACGCCCGAGTCCAATATTTTTCTACGAATTCTCCAGGACCGTCACATTACGGGTCCGGGTTTGTTTATCCAAAACGTTGACCAAAGTCAACTTTAATCATATTAATATCAAAATTTTTCAAAATTTTCATCTAATTCACATATTTCAACATAAAAGCTTTCTGGCTACGCGTCCAGAGTGCGCATGCAAATTGAGGCAACTAAAAGTGAGGTTTTCAAGTCCTCGGAAGCACATAAAAGGGAGAAATCCGGTGATGACCCTTTGGGTCATCACATCCTCCACCTCTAAAACAATCGTTCGTCCTCAAACGAACAAAAGAAAAAAGTACCTAAGTCAGGAAATAGATGAGGATAACGTCTCCGCATATCAGACTTGAACTTCCAGGTTGATGCCTCGGGAGGCTGACCTCTCCACTGACACGCACTGAAGGGAAAACTCTTTGACCTCAACTGTCGAACTTGCCAGTCTAAAATAGTCACCGGCTCCTCCTCATAAGACAGATCCTTGTCCAATCGGACAGTGCTGAAATCTAACACGTAGGCTGGATCGTCGTGATACCTCCGAAGCATGGATACATGAAACACTGGATGCACGGCTGACAAGCTAGGTGGCAAGGTAAGTCTATAAGCCACCTCTCCCACACAATCTAGAATCTCAAATGGGCCAATGAACCTAGGACTAAGCTTGCCCTTCTTCCCAAATCTCATCACGCCCTTCATAGGCGACACTCGGAGCTAGACCCGCTCACCAACCATGAAAGCTACATCTTGAACCTTACGATCCGCATAACTCTTTTTTCGCGACTGAGCCGAATGAAGTCTGTCCTAAATGATCTTGACCTTATCCAAGGCCTCCTGAACTAAATCTATACCCAATAACCGAGCCTCTCCCGACTCAAACCATCCGACTGGATACCGACATCGCCTATCATACAACGCCTCATATGGAGTCATCTGAATGCTGGACTGGTAAATTTTGTTGTAGGCGAACTCTACTAAAGGCAAAAAGTGGTCCCACGAGCCTCCAAAATCAATGACACAGGCTCAGAGCATATCCTCTAATATCTGAATAGTCCTCTTGGACTGGCCGTCCGTCTGAGGATGGAACGTTGTGCTCAACTGAACCTGGGTGCCCAACTCCTGCTGAACTACTATCCAAAAGCGCGAGGTAAACTGCGTATCCCAGTCCGAAATGATAGATGTCGGCACCCCATGAAGGCGAACAATCTCCCGGATGTAGATCTTAGCTAACCTCTCCGATGAATAGGTGGCTGCAGCAAGAATAAAATGTGCTAACTTGGTCAGCCTACCAACAATGACCCAAATACCATCAAAATTCTTCTAAGTCATCGGAAGTCCAGTAACGAAATCCATGGTAATCCTCTCCCACTTCCACTCGGGAAGCTCAATCCTCTAAAATAAACCACCAGGCCTTTGATGCTCATACTTAACCTGCTGACAGTTCAAACATCGAGCCACATATGCTACAATATCTTTCTTTATCCTACGCCACCAATAATGCTGCCGAAAGTCCTGATACATCTTCGCGGCACTCAGGTAAATAGAATACCGAGAACTATGGGCCTCCGCTAAGATCGACTCTTGAATCACATCAATATTAGGCACACAAACTCGCCCCTGCAACCTCAAAACACCATTATCATCTAAGGTCACATTCGTGGCACCTCCACGCTGCACCGTGTCTCTCAGGACACACAAATGGGTGTCATCAAACTGCCTATCACGGATACGCTCAAATAATGAAGAACGAGCGACCGTGCAGGCTAATACTCTGCTAGGCTCAGAAATGTTCAACCTCACAAGTCGATTGGCCAAATCCTGAATATCCAAAGCAAGCGGTCTCTGGCTGACCGGAACATAAGCAAGACTACACATGCTGGCGGACTTCCTACTCAATGCATCGTCCCCCACATTGGCTCTCCCCGGGTGGTACAAAATAGAAACATCATAATACTTCAATAGCTCCAACCACCTCCGCTGCCTCAAGTTCAACTCCTTCTGCTTGAACAAGTATTGCAGGCTCTTATGATCAGTGTACACCTCACACGTCACACCATATAAGTAATGCCTCCAAATCTTCAAAGAATGAACAATGGTTGCCAACTCTAGATCATGAACCGGATAATTCTTCTTGTGGATCTTCAATTTCCTCGAAGCATAGGCAATGACTCTACCATCCTGCATCAATACCGCACCAAGCCCAATACGGGAAGCATCACAATAAACTGTATAAGAACATGAACCCATGGGCAAAACCAATACCGGTGTCGTAGTCAGGGCTATCTTAAGCTTATGAAAGCTCTCCTTACACTCGTCTGACCGTCTCAACTGGGCACCCTTCTGGGTCAATCTGGTCATCGAGGCTGCTATGGATGAAAATCCCTCCACAAACCGATGGTAATAACGTGCTAACCCCAAGAAACTCCAAATCTCAATAGCTGATGTTAGTCGAGGCCAGTTCTTCACTGCCTCAATCTTCTTCGAGTCTACCTGAATACCCTCTGCTGATACGACATGACCCAAAAATGCAACCGAACTCGACCAGAACTCGCACTTCGAGAACTTAGCGTATAACTGGCTATCCTTTAGAGTCTGAAGAACCACTCTAAGGTGATGCTCGTGATCCTCCTGACTACGGGAGTACACAAGAATATCATCAATAAAAACTATCACGAACATGTCCAAGTAAGGTCTGAACACTCGGTTCATCAACTCCATAAATGTTATTGTGCATTGATCATCGCCCTAATCCTCAGTTGATGGTAGCCAGACCTCAAGTCTATCTTTGAAAACACAAGGCACCCTGAAGCTGGTCAAACAAATCATCAATCCTCGGTAGTGGATACTTGTTCTTTATCGTCACTTTGTTCAACTGCCGGTAATCAATGCACATCCTCATCGATCCATCCTTTTTCTTCACAAATAACACCGGCGCACCCGAAGGAGAAATGCTAGGCCTGATAAAACCCTTCTCTGGAAAATCTTGCAACTGGTCCTTCAACTCCTTCAACTCTGGCGGGGCCATGCGATACGGCAGAATAGAAATGGGTTGCGTGCCTGGGGCCAGATAAATATAGAAATCAATATCCCTGTCGGGCGGCATACCCAGCAGGTCTGAAGGAAAAACCTCGGGGAACTCCCGAACAATAGGAACAGAGTCAATAGAAGGAACCTCTGTGCTGGAATCGTAAACATACGCCAGATAAGCTAAACACCCCTTCTCGACCATACGTCGAGCCTTTACATATGAAATAACACTACGGGTGGCATGTCCTGGGGTCCCTTTCTATTCCAATTGGGGCAATTCTGGCAAAGCCAATGTCACAGTCTTGGCGTGACAATCCAAGATGGCATGATACGGCGACAACCAATCCATCCCTAATGTAACGTCGAGATCCACCATGTCTAAGAGCAATAAATAAACATGGGTCTCAAGACCCTCAAACACTACCACACAGGAATGATGAACTCGGTCGACCACTATAGAATTACCCACTGGTATAGATACATAAACAGGGATACCCAAAGCATCACTAGGCATAGCTAGGTAGGGTGCAAAATAAGACGACATATATGAATACGTAGACCCAGGGTCAAATAACACTGAAGTATCCCTATCACATAACAGAATAGTACCTATAATAACAGCATCTGAAGACTCAGCCTCTGGCCTGTCTGGCAAAACATAACATCGGGGTTAGGCCCCACCTCTCTGAACCATGTCTCTAGGACGATCGGCTACTGGTTGACCTCTACCTCTGTCGATCCGAGCTCCACCTCTACGGTCTCTACCTCCACCTCTATGATCCCTACCCCCGCCTCTAGCTGGCTGGGCGATCTGTGGATCGCCTGATGCCTGAATCATGGGGCGAGGACCCTACTACTGAGAGCTGCCCGAGGCTCGAGGACAAAACCTGATAATGTGATCAGGGTCACCACAACCATAACAAGACCTCGGCTGCTGCGACTGCTGGCCTTGTCGACCTGAATGTCCTCCCCGGAAGCTCTGAAGTGGAGGTGCACTGATGGGCTGCTGATCAGAAAAATACTGCTGAGAACCACCACATTTGGAGTACCATAAGAAACCTGGAGAGCTAACTGAAAGGGTCTCGGTGAATAACCTCTACCATATGAATCCCTGCCTCTAGACGAGGTACCAATAAACCTACCAGAATGACGAGGCCTCTTATTCGACACCTGACCACCTCCTCGTGCAAGGTCCATCTCAACATTGTGGGCCGTATTGGCCGCCTCCTGAAAAGAAATCTCACTACCAGCTCCCATGGACATTTGGAGAAGGATCGGCTGAATCAATCCATCAATAAACCTTCGCACCCTCTCTCGCTCTGTGGGGAGTATAACAATAGCATCGCGTGCTAAGTCAGTGAATCGAGTCTCATACTGTGTAACTATTATGGAGCCCTGCTGGAGGCACTCGAACTGCCTGCGAAGTGCCTCCTGCTGATTGATGGGGAGAAACTTCTCCAAAAACAACTTCGTGAACTGATTCCATGTCAATGCTGGAGACCCTGCTGGTCTAGATAGGCAATAATCCTCCCACCAAGTCTTGGCGGATCCTACAAGCCGGAAGATGGCAAAATCGACCCCATTGGTCTCCACTATACCCATGGTTCTAAGGATCTTATGGCAGCCGAATAAGAAATCATGTGGATCCTTTGATGAAGCACCGCTGAATGTGGTGGTGAAGAGCTTGGAGAACCGATCAAGTCTCCACAAAGCATCCGAAGACATAGTCGCTCCATCACCGGCCTGGGCTGCAATACCTGGATGAGCTGTCATAGGCTGTTGAACCACTGGGACATGAGTCTGGGGAGCTACCTGCTCCGGAGTACATGTAGCAGGATTCTGAACCCTTCCTCCAGCCTGAGAGGTGGTTGGTGCTACTGGCAGCAAATCTGACTAAAGTGTCCTGAATATCTGGGGGGACCATGACCCCTCTTGGGACTTTAGCTGGGCCCACCGAAGCTACTGGGGCTGGAACCTCCTCATCATAGTTAATATGAGGCTCCACTTCTGGGACTGCCGTCCGAAGCTGAGCTTTTCCCCTGCCTCGGCCTTTGGCATGGCCTCGGCCTCTACCGCTCGCAGGAGCTGCTGTGCGGTAGAAGAGAAAGCACGTGTTCTCGCCATCTGCAAAAGAATAGAGTAGAAGGACAATTAGTATTTGAGAAACATGCACGACAAGAAAGAACAAAAGTGAAACTTTTCCTAACTCCGTAGCTTTTGGGATAAATACAGACGTCTCCGTATCGATCCCTCAGACTCTACCAAGTTTGTCCTTGAGTAGCGAGACCTATGCAACCTAGAGTTCTGATACCAACTTGTCACGACCCGAATTTCCCACCATCGGGAGTCGTGATGGCTCCTACTGTAGGAGCTAGGCAAGCCAAGCATTAAAACATTTACGGATAACAACACAACAGTAATAACAATAATAAACCTTTAAATAAAAGTGGAAGTCTTTTATAACATAAATAACCGGAAGCCCAAAATGTGGAAGTTAATATTTCTCTACCTAAGAATGGAGTCCCTATCTCACAAACCACTAAAGAGTGCTACAAACAAGGCTGAATAGAAAATACATAATGTCTGTCTCGGTAAAATGAAAATAAACTGAAAATACGGAAAGAGACTTCGGCCTGCGAACGCCAGCTAGGCTACCTCGTAAGTCCATGGACTAAAGTCAGCTCCCGATCATTATACTATTGGTGTGGTCCAAAAGTTGCTCTGGTACCGTGATCTGTGCAAAAGAGCACAGAAGTGTAGAATCAGCACAACCGACCCCATGTGCTGGTAAGTGCCTGGCCTAACCCTGGCGAAGTAGTGACGAGGATAGACAGGGTAACCAAATCAACCTGTGCAGTTCAATATATATATACGGGACAAAAAGGAAAGAATACAGAAATTAAACAGTTAAGAGGGAGGGAAACATACTATGGGGAAGTACAGTCCGAATATAAATTCATCAATTTAAGTAAGAAACATGCCAATAACAATAATTAATGAGAGCAGGAAATCAACAGTTGCACGGCATCAACTTTCGTGATTTTATGCTCATTCTCACCCAAAAGCAATCAAATGAAGTGCATGACATCACCCTTCGTGCTTTCACTCACATAACTCTTATATCATGGCACGGAATGATCCTTCATGCAATTATAATCAAATCAGAGCACGGAATGTCCCTTCGTGCATAAATAATCCAAACATGGCATGGAATGACACTTCGTGCAAATATATCAAAACATGGCACGGAATGACCCTTCGTGCAAATATAATCAAAGCATGGCACGGAATGACCCTTCGTGCAAATATAATCAAAACATGGCACGGAATGACCCTTCGTGCAAATATAATCAAAACATGGCACGGAATGACCCTTCGTGCATTATAACTTTTCTAATCGCTTGACTTGGCATTTCTCGAAGACTGATCAGAAGGACTTCCTTTGGACCGTAATGTGGGCTTTTGGATAGGGTTAGAAAGAAAGGGTATCAAACGCTCAAAACAATCCAACATGGGTTCAAAATTACAACTTTCGAAATCAAATTTCCCACAACAACCACAACTTCTGCCCAAGTTTCTTTCTTGGGGACTTTTGGACTTTTATTTTGGTGTGACTGAATCTCAGAGAGAGGCTGCCTATGTACCCTTTCGGGGTCAAGTCAAACGTAGTACAGGTAACTACTTTTGTTGTTGTTATTTTTCTTTTTCTTTTCTCTTTTTTTTTCTTTTCCTTTTTTTTGTGTCATTCTAATCTTCAAAACATGCCAAGTACAAACAACACAATTAAGCAAACCAAGGAAAACATTCTTAACATCTTTTCATTATAGCAGACTTGATAACCATATCCACACATCCGCCTTCTATATCTGTTAAACACAAAGCACCATTGGACAACACTCTCACTCTCGTTACCACGAATAACCCCTGTCAATTTAAGCAGACTTGCCTTTGGCTTCTAACCGATGCGGAATGATGCATTTTAATAATATTTCTTTATGTTCTATCTGGCCCAGTTTCACATGGTTCTGCTTCAAATGATCTCAAAGTGTCCAAATTTTTTCTTATTTCCCTCAAGTGCCCCTGCATCTTCAAAATTGTCTCACTGCTTCCTAGCTAAAATGATTTTTAAAGATCGAGCTGAGAATTATTCTGTGCATGTCATATCACTAGAACCAGCATGAAAAGAACTATAAGAGGAGAAGAGAACTAAACAGAAATGACTAGAAATAGCATAAAACAGAGAATTGCATTATACTGACAGTGAAAGGGTTTAAACAACAAAACAAGCAAACTAGACTAGGGTTACAACCCTTGAACAAACCTTGACAACACTAAACAAGCTATTACGACTAATCAAACCAGGCAAAATGAAAAGATAGAAGGGTTTGAGTCACAAGACAATATCCAGATTACAACCCTGAAATAACCCGGACAACAGAAATGACAACAAAATAAACCACCAAACTCCAACCCGGCTGACCAAGAAATGGAGCGTCTTCCCAATTACCAAGCACGACATCTTAGCCATTAAGTTTTGCATCAATACTGGCAAGAGGATTTGCATGCTCCCTGTCACTTTCATTGACCACAACTACCCCTTCTTGAATAATTCTCTCTATTTCCTTTCCAAAGAGCGACAATCTTCAATGCTACATGCACCGCACAGTAGGATCAAATCCTTTTGTAGATGGGCCCGGCGTATAGCCGAGGAGCGGCTCAATCAGGCCAAAATATTTTAACTTTTCAAACAATCTTGTATAGGATTCATCGATGGGCGTGAAATTACCTTTCTTCCTTTGTTTCCCTCCATGGCTCAGTTTACTAGGATTGTTGGATGCTTGAAAATGCTGTGAAGGCACGTGTGAATTTTGGGATGCTGGTGCCTGCTCTGGGGAGTGACCTGGTGGTTGGGTAGATGGCTGGGTGTTGTTCGACGGATAATACTGAGGTGGCTTACGTGGAGTTTGGGGATGTTCACAGGGTCGGTGTCGGGGCTGGAAGTGTTGATCAGGAAAACTCCTCAGATCATCTTTTCTGCTTCCTTATCCCCCACCCATGCTTGCTGGGATATTTGGAATGTCTTTCGACCAACTCATGATCTTACCTGACTTGATTCCCTCTTCTACTAACTCCCCCATTATTAACACCTAATCGAAAGGTCTACCCACAGCCGGGATCAAATGAATGAAGTAGGTGGGACCCTGGGCCCGTAGGAAAAGTTCAACCATTTCTTTTTTACCAATCGGGGTACTGACTCGAGCAGCTTGCTCCCTCCATCTGAGCCCAAACTCCCTAAAGCTTTCCTCCGGGTTTTTTTCCATCTTAGATAGCGGGGAGCGGTCTAGGGTAACACTTGATTTGCATTGAAAGTATCGAACAAAGTCTTGATCCATGTCACCCAATGTAAGCCACTTATCAACATTTTGATGCACATGCCATTCCAAAGTTCCCCCAGTTAGGCTTTCACTGAAATATGCCATCATCAGGTCTCCTTTCTCTCCAACACTTCTCATTTCATTGCAATAAACCTTCAGGTGGGATACCGGATCCCTAGATCCATCATACAAGCTAAATTTTGGTCCTTTAAACCCCATGGGTAGGCGAATGTTAGGAGACACGGACGGTTCTTTGTAATCCACGATAGTTTGATCCCTTATTCCTTGCTTGTCCCCTAAGGACTGTTCTATGCTTTTCAGCTTCCCGGGTACCCCATCTGACCCTTCTCTTCCTATAAATTCTCCATTTTCAACATGAGGCTCATCCCGTGGGCCTTGCTTGTGCGAGTTGGGAGCCTTGTGAGCAACCTCGGAGGAGTAATATTGGGCGTTATGAGCTTTGGGTGGGTGTTCATTGTCGAGAACAGTGGATGTGACCGAAGTGCACTTTTGGGAAAAGATAGTTAAACAACGAGTGATGGAGCAACTAGAGCGGCTGGGAAAGCTATGATAAGCGGGTAAATATGGAGAGGGTGGAGGATCGCCTGGCGCTGTGTCTGGAGTTTGGGTAAGGACAGCGTCTAGGAAGCTGGGTGGTGGCGGGGGTGGTGCCTTCCCAGTCATCCATGCCTGTTATATAACTGCCATGTGTTGTTTTAACATCTTTACCTCTTCTACCAACCCGTTGTCCTGTTCAATCAGCTGATTTTGGGCATTGGTACCAACCCACTTAGTTTTATTGCTCTCTGCCATTGTTTTTTGCCTTTGTGTTGTAAAGAAGAGTTACCACTTTAAAACCACATACCAACCACCTTTCTGCTATGAATATAACAAAATAAAGTCATCACGTTAGCGTTAGGGCATTTAACAGCAAAAATCTCACATTGCGTGCAATGCACTTTGTCACAGTTATCGATTCTAACATGACTTCGAGGGTATGAGGGTCATATGGCATCATCCCAATTTGTTCATTTCAATCCTCTCCTTCCTTTGCTTTTTCTAGCACTTCTTGGCTCGCTCATTTTTTTCTCCCTTTTTTTATCGCTCTTTTCTTCCTTATCATTTCTCAAATCCCATAATTCTACCTCTTTTTTCTTTTTCTTTTCCTTTTTTCCCATTTTTTTATCTTTTCTTTTTTTTCTTTTAATAAATGAAAAAAATAATTCGATCGAACCCTATGTAGGTTGCCTACGTATCATGATCCCGCATGAATCATATCTTTGCGTAGTTCTGGAAGATCGGAAATAAAGTAAATAAAAATGACCCTTTGTTTTTACCTTAATGACTACTCTGATGAGAAAAGAGAAATAAAAGAAGCAAATCTTTTTTTTATATATTTTCTAGACTTAATGTTCTATGACATATTCTAAACTCAAGCTTAACGGGCATTTTTTCTCTTTTTGAAACAAAGACTCTATAAGTAATTATTAAGGAAAAATCCTACAAGAGAAAAATATTTTTTGATTCTCTTTTCTGAAATGAAGTCCAAATAATAAACCAAAGAAAAATATTTCGATTTTTCGTTTAATATCCTGACGCAAGATTTACAAGCAACGAAAGAGATAAAATAATTTTTTTTTTGGATTTCAATTTTGATTGCCAAAAGAAGAAATTCTAATGATAAACAAAAATAAAGCATATTTATTTTTTCTATGGACAATTTCCTCAAGTTCTAATAAAAATAAAGAAACTCTTTTTTCAATTTTCATTAATTTCCCAAAGAAACATCTTAAAAGAAAATCTTTTTGAATTTTGGAATTAACACCTTAAAGAAAGCTTTTAAAAAGGTACTAAAGGAAATCCTCTTCTTTATTATTTTTTTTTGAATTTTTTGTCCTAATATAGTAAAAAAAATATAAAAATAATTTTTATTTTAAACCCTAGATATTAATTGCCTAAAGAAAAAACCACCTCGAAAATGTTTGTTTTTTTTTCATTTCTACAATTAGTATCCTACAGAAAATTCCTAACGAAAATGTAAAATGCAATTCTCTTTTTTTTTTTTTTTGGATTTTTTATTTATAACACACCTATTAAAATGCAAAATAGTAAGTACAATAATAATAAAACTTCGACATTACTATACAAAACTAGAAGATAAAAAGACAATATAACATTAAAAAAATAGATTTTTTTTATCCAATCCTGAATGAACGATCCTGACTAGATGGTCCCGATACTCTGTCATGCCCAAACTCCGGCAAGTAAATCCATACCTATATGAAAAGACTCAAATCAACACTAGGTGAGACAATGACACTTACAATTAGACACATGCAAGACATGATTTATATATTATAAAATGACTTATTTGACCAAAAGATAGCTAAGATTTAAAAACTTGAACAATATTTTATTGACGTTTTGAGCTGAGGACTATCATGTTGATATTGCCCAAGTGGCTTATGTGCATTTATGGACTGAGCACGGATCGAGTTGCACGCCGCAGCAGTGTTATAGTGATTTCTGAATATATGGATGGCTCGGACTACACGTTGCAGCGATGATATGTTGATATTGAAGCCAAGAGCCTGTTTGATGCCACGATATGGCTGATATTGCGGTTGGGCTATAGGAGCCCCTCCGGAGTCTGTACACACCCTCAGTGAGCGTCGTCGACGATAAATTAATGGAGCGGGCTGCACGCCGCAGCGGGTACTGGAATGTACCGTTATTTGCATTGCATTGCATTCATGCATTTGTTGACTATTCGTTATTTGTGTTATTTCTTGAGATATCTGTTTGTTGTTCTGGTATTGCCTGATCACTCTTGAAGAGGATAAATCTTAGACAGTGGTAATAATGACACTGTATGATGCATTTGGTCAGGTAACAGTGGCTGACCGGGAATAAGATTATTGCCCGAGGGGCGGGTCTCTGTGCATAGTGTCACTAATTGTTGAAAATTATTTTCGCAACTGTTAAAGGGATCATCGGGGTTTAAAAACTGAGTGAAGATACTTTGGAAGTTTTCACAGTTTTCCCTGATTTACTCAATTTAAGGGCTTCTCACTGCTTCTATACAGCATGATGATCTGCTATGCGTGATTTATTACCGCTCAGTTATTATTTACTTTTAATACTCACTGAGTTAGAGTACTCACTTTACTCCCTGAACCTCACGTGCAGTTGTAGGTATTGTTCACCCGGTAGCGGGTTATTAGCTGATTGAAGGTACTACTATTGCGGCTGAGCAAGGTGACCGCCAGCGTTCGCGGCACCAGACGTTGTCTTTAAAATTTCAGAATTTATTATTGTATATTATTAGTCGTGCAGTTGTGTTCAGGCTTCTTTAGATGCTCGTGACTTGTGACACCCCGATTTCGGGCTGAGTTGGGATGGTTCCCTGTTATATCATTTTCTTCCGCGTTTATGATAATGTTATCTATTGTTTTTGACTCATTCTTTCTAAGTAAATGTTAAAAGAAGTATTGTTAATCTATTGGCTGGCCTTGTCTTCACGAGAGGCGCCATCACGACCGGGTTCGGGAATTGGTTCGTGACAAAGTAGATGTGTAATAGTAGTATCCTTAAGTAATATTAATGATTGATTAGCCCATATATTAATAATTAGACTAATTAAGTAGAATTATATTAATAGTATTCTTAAGAACTATTACTGATTGATTAGCTTTTACATTAAAAATTACACTAAGTAGAAGTGTATTAGTAATACCAGTAAGAAAAATTAGTGATTGATTAGCCTATACACTGAAAATTCTACTAAGTAAAAGTGTATTAGCAGTATTCTTAAGAAATACTACTCATTGTTTAGTTTATAAAATGATAACTACACTAAGTAGAAAACCTTAAATAATATTAGTGATTGATTAGACTATTAATTGATACTTAATTACATGAAAGTGGTTTAGCAGTAATTAGCTTGTAAATTAATAATTATATTAGCTTATGATTTATTTTAAATTATTATATTAATTTCATTGGCAATTGAACTAAGTAAAAGTATATTAATAGTATATATATAACTAATATTAGTGATTGATTAGCCTTTACATTGAAAACTCTACTAAGTAAAAGTGTATTAGCAATTTCTTAAGAAATATTACTCATTGATTAGTTTATAAAATGATAATTTGTAATGACCCAATCGGTCGTTTTGAGCTCCGACGTGTCATTCAGCAGTTTGAGGCCATGAGCAGCTTCATCCCAGGTATATTGACTTGTGTGTATGGTCAGAATTAAAATTCAGGAAGTTTGAAGTCAAATCTAAATGGAAATTCTCATTTTGAAAGCTTAAAGTTGAAGAAATAAACTAGTATTGGAATTTTGAGTAAATGACCTCGGAATTGGGATCCGAAGGTTCCAGCAGGTTCGTATGATGATTTCAGACTTGGGCGTATGCCCGAATCGGGTTTTGGATAACCCAGGAGCGTTTTGGCGACTATTGTGGAAGATAGCATTTTAGAAGAAATTGCATCAGTTTGGCTTAAAATGCATTTCAGTATTATTGATGTCCGTTTGGGATTCCGAGACTGGGAGTAGCTCCGTATGGTAATTCTGGATTTGGGAGCGCGATCGGAAGTGAATTTGGAGGTTCGTATGTCATTTTGTAGTCGTTTGGCTAAAGATAGAAATTTGAAGGTTTTTGAGAAAATTCCACTGGAAGTGAAAATTTTGATATCGGGCTCGAAATGTGAATTTTATGGTTCGGATAGCTTTGTTAGGTGATTTGAGACTTAGAAGTATGTTCGGAATATTTTTGTGATGACCAGTGTAGAATTAAGCTTGAATTGGCAAAGTTAGTATTTTGGCAAAGTTCGGTTGATAGGTGAGATTTTGATCTGAGGGTCGGAATGGAATTTCGAGAGTTGTTGTAGCTTCATTATGTCATTTTGGACTTGTGTGCAAAATTTGAAGTCAATCGGACGTGATTTGATAGGTTTCGACATCAGAAATAGAAGTTGGAAGTTCTAAAGTTCATAAAGTTTGGATTAGAGGTTGACTCATGATTTTAGCGTTGTTTGATGTGATTTGAGGTCTCGAATAAGTACGTAATGTTTTTTGGGACTGGTTGGTGTTATTGGTCGGGGTCCCGGGGCCTCGGGTGTGTTTTGGATGCCCAATGGGTCATTTTTGAAAGATTTTTGTTGTTTTGAGCATAATAGTAATGATCTAAAGGTTCATTTTTAGTTCTAGAGATCCAAATTTGATTTCGAGACTTCCAAAATTTAAATCATGAATTATAGGATTGATCTGGAAATTTTGGTTTAATTTCATCAAGTCGCGATTGGGTTTTTGACGCGATATGTGAGCTAATTGTTTAACAAGTGAAATTGGTATTGAACTGGGCAAACGAGCTCCGAATTGAGTTTCGATTGAAGGGTTGCGTCGTATTATTATTTGTGACTCATAGGAATAAGAATCGTCTAATTTTGAGTTCGTATGATGGAATTAGAGCCATTTTAGTGAAAAATGGCTGTGCTGCAAATTTCTTAAAAAGCTGCTGTATTTTCTGCAGCAGTGAACAATAACCGCGCGGGTGAACAATGAACAGTGACCCACGCGCATGAACAGTTCCCCCGCGTGAACAGTATCGAAAATTTCTGGACAGATTTTATGTCCAACAGTCCGAGTTTGGTCATTTTTTTTGACTTCCAAGCTCGGATTTTGGGCGATTTTTAGCAAGAAATCATGGAAAATCATGAGGTAAGTCACTTGTGATTATTTCTACTCCATATTACTGAATTATCATCGAATAATCTGACTAGATTACATATTTTTGAGGAGTAAATTGAGGATTTAGGCCTAGAGATTTGAAAATAAGATTTGAAGATTTGAAGGGCCATTTGAACTCCGATTTTGGTAAATTTTATATGTACGGACTCGTGGAGAGACGAGGAATCCGGTGATGTGACTTTCGTAATTTTTCAAGATGTGGGGCCCGAGGGGTATTTTGGTCATTTTATATAATTTCGCGTATTAGCTTATAATTTAATTGTAGAATAAATTACTTGAACTATTATTTACAATATGCAATGTAATTGAATAGATTTGAGCCATTTGGAGTCGGATACTCGTGGCAAGAGAGAGATTTCAAGTTGACTTGCACTTGATCGAGGTAAGTAGCTTGTCTAACCTTGTGTGGGGGACCTTGTCCCTTAGGATGTGATATTTGGTAATTGAATGCATTGTGCGTGAGATGACGAGCGTGTACTTAAGCTAATTGTTGAAAACCCGAATTTTTACTTAAAATACTTGAACTCAATTACTTTCGTATTTGCCTTATTCTACTTGCTATTGTAGCCTGTGCTAGTATAGAAAAGCACGTTTAGTGGAGTTACTTGCCTATTTGCTTAAACTTCCTTGTTTGCACTCTATGAAGCATATTAGGCTAGGATCTACTATTATTTGCCATGAGTTTGGTAATTATCTGACATTTTGAGTTGTTGTTGTATTGATGTGCTTCATTTCTGAATATTTCTCTGATGTTGGTTGCGCATTTACTTTGGGACTACGGGTTCAATTCCCGTGAGCTCCCCCCCTCCCCCTTGTTTGTTTACTTTGGCACTACGGGTTTGATTCCGGGAGATCCCCCTGCATATTTATATTTGGGACTACGGGTTAGATTCCCGGGAGATCCCCTTGTACGTGTTATGTTCTAAGACTGAGAGTGCGGGATACCAAGAGATCCCTGGCACAGAAATGATTATTTATTGAGGATACCAAGAGATCCTAGGGATACCAAGAGATCCCCGAATTATTATTGAGGATACCAAGAGATCCTAGAATTATTATTGAGGATACCAGGAGATCCTCGGGATACCAAGAGATCCCCGAACGATTTATTGAGGATACCAAGAGATTCTCGGGATACCAAGAGATCCCCTATGATAAATATCCGGTTGTGGCTTGTATCTCTATTCATTGATTGTGTTTGTTCTCTGCTACTGTTTTACTTATTTTCTTGTTGGATTTCTAATGTGATTACACTCATATTGCCTCCTCATTATCATACTGATTATTATATTTTTCTCAGTAGGGCCCTGACCTTCCTCGTCACTACCCAACCGAGGTTAGGCTTGGCACTTACTGAGTACTGCTGTGGTGTACTCATGTCTCTTCTGCGCGTGTTTTTCATGTGCAGATCCAGGTACTTACGATCCGACACATTATCAATGATACATGAGTGATATTCAGAGACTTTGAGGTATATCTGTCACGTCCGCAGACCAGGAGTCTCTATCTTATTCCAGTTGTAGTATATGATTTTTCTTTCTTTCGGTTGTGTAGAAATTTCGGAGTTAGACCAGTGTATTACTTTCTATTAGCATGTGGTTCCCGTGAGATTCCGGGTTTTGGGATTTCTATTTTAGAATTTGTAGAGTCAAAGTGTATGTGCCAAGTGGCAAGTTGTATACTTCCTGAAGTTATTTAACTTTTGACTTAATATTTCCGTATTGGTTGTTACTTCCGCATTGTCAGGCTTACCTAGTCGTTGTGATTAGGTGACGTCATGACGTGTTCACGATTGGTGAATTAGGGTCGTGACATAATTACACTAAGTAGAAGCACATTTGTGATATCCTTAAGTAATATAACTGATTGATTAGATTATTAATCTATACTATATTTAAAGCACGAAGGCCCTTAGCGAAATGTCGATCGTCAATTTTACCCATTAAAAATTAATTTCACACTAAATAAAATAGTCATTTAATCATTTCCCCTAATATTTAGATCATTGAAATCAACAAAAATTTTAGTTATTAAAATATTTCCTTATTTGAATTATGTAAAGATTGCTAATATTTAGGACTTCAAAGTCCAATAAAATTTAGCTTATATAATTATAGTATATCTTGGATACTAAACGTTTTATTTGTCAAATAAATTGACGTTAATTAAATAGTGAAGGTGCTAATTTCTTGATAGCATAAATCAATTGATAATTGAGGTCAAAATAAGTACAATACAGAAATATAGATAGTTAAATCTTACAATATCAATTAATGATGAATAATTTATTCGATGATTAATTTCACATTTCTATATTATATGTGAACTACCTTTCACTTAAATAATATTTTTTTCATAGTTTTATATAATATTTTAAAACTACTATCAATAATTAGAACAAATAAATAAGAACTTAAAGAGAAATAAAAATAATTGGTAAGAGTCAATAAACATAACAAGCTAAAGTAAAATGTCATATCGATTTTTTAATCCTTCGAAAATAAAATAATTATTAAATAAATAATAATTATTAAATTCAAATATTCAACACTTGAAATGAGATAATTAAAATTTAAATAAAAATAAATTATTTTATTTGATGTAAAGATAAATAATTAAGTTTTTATATTAACATATAGCA
>MU786680.1:39693-51608 GCA_026770625.1 Nicotiana glauca | reverse complement strand
GCATCTATGAGGGAGAGCTTGGAAAAATCAGTGCTATTCAGAGATTGGATCCGCTCGGAAAGAAGAAACTTTGGATTTGCGGAATCACAACCGAATGTGGATAAAGCTTATAAAGAAATGATAGCTGAACTTGCAGAGGATGCTGCTTCGCCTGGAAGTGGTGATGAACAAGCTTCTTTTCCACCACCACCAACGGAACCTCCTCCAAACCTTGAAGGATTTATGAGATTTGTTAGAGATACAATGTAGATTATATTGTAACTTGTACTTTGGCACATCTTCTTTAGTTTTTTTTTCCTTTTAATGGTGGTAATAGTACCTTGTTGTGCTCATTCCATTGGGGGGAAGAAGACTAAGAAAGATACACATAATATATACATAACATATATATAAAAACACATAATATATATATAACGTACTATATATATACACCATAATATATATAATGTATATCATATAGTATATACATACATAATATACTAGTGTACTAAATATATTATATTATATACTATATATACTACAAAATAAAAATTTTTAAAATTAGGGACCCACCCCAAACGACCATATTTTTAAAATAGCCATTTTTTTGTTTTTTATTCAAATTACACAAATAACCTTTTCTAACACTATAAATACCCCCTCCCTCTTCTTCATTTCAATACTCAAAACTCATTTCACAAATTAAATTTCTCTCAATCTCTCACTCTCCACTTTTTAAGACTTAAAGTCTCAACTCTCAATCTCAATTTTCAAGTTAAATCATGCCTCTTCGGGAAAGAGTGCGCTTATTTGTTACGCAACACTATGATGTGCTAGAAGAAAATGAAGAAAGATTAGTATTAAGGTGCAAGAATTGTGGTAAAGTTTTAAATTTTCGTACAGGGTCCGACACAGGCAGTTTAAGGAGGCATATCAAGCATTGTGTTGAGGGTATTCCACAGGCAGTTTAAGGAGGCTTTCGTTTTTGTACTTTATTTTCTTGAAGGTATTATGCTTCATGTTGTACTTTGTTATTAATTTATTAAACATGCGAATTTAGTTTTACAATTATTTCGTTATTTTATATTTTCGTCAAACACTTTATTAATTATATTTCTATATTATACATACTACATATATTTATATATCCATATATAATAGTAATTTATATATATACATATATATATATTGTTTACAAGAAATTGTATTAAGCAAAAAAAAATTTAAAAAAAAGCCCGAAAATTAAAAAGCCCATTAGGCCCGCTAAGCCCACGAGCCCGGCCCGCTAAGCCCACGACCACAGTGTGCTTAGGCCCGTCATGGGCCTGTTCAACCCCCCAGGCCCACCAAGCCCGGGACCGCCAGGCCCGGGACAGCCAGAGCCCAGGACCGCGAAGACCGGCCCGTCAGGCCCGTTTAGGCCCAGGCCCGGCCCACCAAGCAGCCTTATCCTCACGTGAAATTTCTCCTTTTTGAGAAAATCTTTCCATCTCCAGTTCCTCTTTTGCTTTTCTTTCCCCATGACAAAGCATAGCTTCACGAAAATGGTGAAATGGTCAGCCATGAAGATTTTCTCTCAAACGGATCTTTTGGAGTCTAAAGCAACCCGTGACTCCCCTCTATGTTTGATTTTAAATTTCAAATCCCAAAAGCCCTAATCGTTTTTTTCTATATAAATATTCCTAAAGCTTTAGCCCCTCCTTGAACCTGAAGCTCTTAGCTGTACCCCTTTTACTAGAGAAGCACCTTTGTCCATCGCTGCATATGATTCTTAAACTTACTGCTTTTTGCTCCCGCTTTTACTCCTTTAAATTACTCTCTAAAAAATTCTAGCTTTTCTTTTGATATTTTTCGCTCTCTATTGGTTGATTTTCAGTCAAAGTAGAGGTGTTTTGGTATTTTTCTGGAATTGTTCGAAGTAGTGGGTTCGAGGTCGGAGTCCGATAAATCTGAGACCCTCGCCCCAGTTCACTGCCCGCAAAAACGTCAGTGATTCTTAAAGTTCTAATTTTTCTTCCTTTCAGGTTTTAAACAAATGTTTCTTCTATTGTGAAATGCGATTTTAAGTTCACTTTCTTTGTAGAAAGCATGACTTAAGTTCTGTTCGCGCATACAAATTGTGAAGAATTTTATATGTTATGTGTTAGTCAAGCAAGAAATAAGATATTGGCTGAGAACTTATGTTATTCTTCTGTTGGTTGCTACTTTAGTTGTTAACCATATACTTTTGCTTTAAATATCATGAGTTTTTTTTAGCTTTTGTTTCGTTGGTTAAATAAATTAGAACTTTTCTTATTGTTGTATGCAGTAAGACTTAAGATAGATACTCTTTTCCATGAGCAAAATATGACTGTAAGGTATATTATTTCTCTAGTTTAAGTGCCATACAAAGGATGAAGTTAGAATATTAACTATCTTATTGTTTAGTTGGATATCCCGTTAGCTAGCAAGGAGTTCTTTTAGAAACTATTCTTTAATAAAATCTATGCATAGACTATCGTTAAAATAATACTAATGGGAATCTGTTTAGTATACCTTAAAGAAGAAGCATTTAAAAGATTGATTATTACGTATGCATTCGGTTCTTAAGAGAAAAGTAGCATGTTCACATCACCTTCAGGTGGGGTTCATGTCCTTATCTCTAATTTCTTGGTACTGTTAAAGGTTTAGATTGTGGTTTGGTAAAATTATTTACAAGTTGATCTAAGAAATATTTTAAGTATTGCTTTTTGTTGTAACTGTTTTATGCGAATAGCTTGCTCTATTGTAGTTGTGGTACAACTCTTATTTTAATACTTGCATCACCTTCGTGAATTATTTTCCTAATCTTTTACTCTCTTTTTTCTTTGCATGTCATACACTCTGGAGCAAATGGAGTCTTAATTCAAGACTCTCGCAACTCAACACTACCAAACATGGAGTCATCACATTCCATGTAATCCCCCTTAGAATGCACCGGATTGCAAGAAAAAGAAACAAGCGAAACGCTTGGGGGCACCTATGGCGTTCTCATTCTTCCTTTATTATGTGTTATATTTATTGTTATTATTGCTGACTAACTTGTATTTTGGAATTTATCTCAAGTGTGAGATTGTGTTTAATGTAGATTTAACAATGGAGTCATTTTAATTATAAAGATTTTTGTGTCTTGATAGACCGGTACTACGTACAGAACACTTTTTTATAAAAACTTTTACATATGTTGTTTAAAGAATGCTATCACAACATTTTATATATAAATACTTAATGCATTAGACCACTGAAGGTAGTATTGCAAAATCAATCTTTTAAGATAATAATTTTAAATCAATTTCTTATGGAATCAAGTTAGACATTTTTTAAATCAATTTCTAATGGCATCAGGCTAAATATATTTTGAGTCTAAAAATGATAGTCGACACTACTATTAAAACACAAAAACTATTTTATACAGTTTTCTTTCATATTTCAAGAAATCAAATTGATTTTGATTTTATCCACTTTAAATAGTTTTAAGAGTTAAAAACGTTAAATTTTCGCCACTTTACAATTTGAGGATTACTCACTATTTTGAAAGCCTTTTTAAGGCAATGTAATAAATATTTTATCCTATATATGTCTGAATCTTTTGGAATAAGTCTTCTGATGCACTTTCATGGCTACAAGAACACCATAGTAGCAATAAGAGAGGACTTGGCTACGGGACTCCTGCACCTAAGTGAGACGCCAAAAGCAAGTACATCACACTTCCTGAGAACAAAATCTGCACACACTGTGGTAAGACTGGTCACTATAAAAGTGAGTTCACTGCAAAAGAAAAGGCCAGTCAAAAGAACAAAACTTTTGTTCAAGGGAAAACTAGGCTGACATGATGAGATAAAAAGAATTTAAGTCACCCTTTTGCCTATAGAAAGGGACCCAAACTAGTTTGGGTTCCTAAGACTAACACCTGATTTCCTTTTGCAGGTCCAAGTGAAGGGGAACAGCCAAATATGGTACATGAATAGTGGCTGCTCAAAGCATATGAATGGAAGCAAGAACCAGTTTCTTTCACTTGAGGACTTAAAAGAAGGTAATGTCTCATTTGGAAAATAAGAAAGGTGAGATCATTGGAATTGGTAAGGTAGGTAAGACAGACTCACACTCTATTGAGAATGTCTACTTGATAGATGGCTTGAAATATAGCCTAATAAGTGTATCACAATTGTGTGGTAGAGGCAACTTGGTAACATTCACCTCTACCAAATATTTTGTGATAAATCTTACCACTGATAAGATTATTTTGCAGGGAAAAAGAGTAAATAGTATATATATATATATATATATATATATATATATATATATATATATATATATTTGTCTACTCTTTCAGAAAATAAACTCACTTGCTTGAGTGTGTTGGACAATGATCCCCTTGTTTGGCACAAAAGACTTGGACATGAAAGTCTAAGTCAACTCAATAAATTAGTCTCCAAGGACCTGGTGATAGGGTTGCCTAACATCAAGTTTAAGGAAGACAATGTTTGTGAGGCGTGTGCAAGGGGGAAGCAGGTAAGATCTTCTTTTAAATGCAAGAAAGTGGTAAGCACGAACAGATCGATGGAACTGGTTCATATGGATCTCTGTGGTCCAATGAGAACATTAAGCAGAGGTGGTAAAAAATATATGTGTGACGACCCAAAGGGTCATCACCGTATTTATCCCTTTTTTCGCGCTTCTGAGACCTTGAAAACCTTACTTTTAGTTGCCTCAATTTGCGTGCACAGTCCAGGCGCGTAGCCGGAAAGATTAAATCTGTAAAAATTTTGAAGAATTTTGATATTAATATGGCTAAAGTTGACTTCGATCAATATTTTCAGTAAACGGATCCGGACCCGCGATCTGGCGGTCCCGGAGGGTCCGTAGAAAAATATAAGACTCGGGCATGTGCCCGGAGTCGAAATCCGAGGTTTAGAACCCTGAGTAAAGGTATTTTTCTATTAAATTATTTTTCTGAAATTATTAAAGAAAATGCAAATGAAAATTTATTAAAAGACTATGGTATCAGGCTTGTATTTTGGTTCCGACGCCCGGAACAAGTCTTATATATTGTTTAAGCGCTTTCTGTGAAGTTTGGTCGAAATATGACGTCGTTTGACGTGTTTCGGACTATGAGTTCCAAGTTTGAAAGTTTAAGAAGTTTGAAATGAAAATCATGTGTTTTGAGGCTCGAATCTATGTATATGATGTCATTTTGGCTATTTGATCGCACGAGTAAGTCCGTAGGATATTTTTGAAGTTGTGGTCACAATTGATTTGGAACCCCGAGGGCTCGGGAGAATTTTGGATAGGCATCAGATTGCATTTCTCATTGTTGAAAAACCCGGTGTGCTCTAGTTCTGCAGGCTTCGCAAATGCGAAGCCAGCACTCGCAAATGCGAAGCTCGCAATTGCGAGCTTTTTATCGCAAATGCGAAATATCCCCTGGGCAGCTTCCTTCGCAAATGCGAAGAAATCGATCGCAAGTGCGATGCCCGCCTTTAGCCTCAACCTTCGCAAATGCGAACCTTTCACTACAAGAAAAAGGCTTATCTGCGACCAACAATTAGGGACGAGTTAATAATCCCGTCTCTAAAAGTGTACTTATTGCGACGACATTATATTGTGGTCCTTAATTCTGTATTTTTTTGCGAAGGTATTAAATTCGGTCCCTAAAAAAATTAGTAACTGGTCCCAAATTATAATTGAGGGGCTAGAGCGAGAGAGAATGCCGCCAAATATAATACTAGAATATTAAAAAAATAATATTTTCTAAAAAATAGGCGCCAAAACTAATTTACTAAAATAAAAATTCCAAAAACTAAAAGAATGTTTTTCAAAACAAAGCCTGCCCTAGTCTCAAAACATGAACGATGCTAGCTGCTGCTCTGCCTCCCTCTATCAATCTCTCGGAATTTGTTTTCTCTAAGCAAATGTTACGAATTGATTTGTGAATTGGAAGTCTGCCCTAGTTTTCAGCCTCTGTTTGCGAATCCAGGTACGCCTTCTCTTCTGAGCTGCTCCTAATGTTCAACCTCTGTTTGGAAATTGATTTACAGCTTTGCTAATCGACTTCTTCTTCTTCTCTAACATTAGACCTGTAAAACACGAACGACGCTGCTACTCTGCCTCGGAATTTGTTTTCTCAAAGCAAAGGTTATGAATTGATTTGTGAATCGAAAGTCTGCCCTAATTTTCAACCTTTGTTTGCGAGTCCAGGTACACCTCCTCTCCTGAGTTGCTCCTTTTCTTCTTTTTCAACCTCCAGGTACGCCTCCTCTCCTGAGTTTCTCCTTTTCTTTTTTTTCAACCTCGCTTTCTGAGTTGCTCGTTTGGAAATCGATTTATAGCTTTGCTAATCGACTTATTCTTCTTCTTCTTCTCTAACATTAGACTTGTAAAACACGAACGACGCTGCTGCTCTGCCTCAGAATTTGTTTTCTCAAAGCAAAGGTTACGAATTGATTTGTGAATCGAAAGTCCGCCTTAATTTTCAACCTCTGTTTGCGAGTCCAGGTACACCTCCTCTCTTGAGTTGCTCCTTTTCTTCTTTTTCAACCTCCAGGTATGCCTCCTCTCCTGAGTTGCTCCTTTTCTTCTTTTTCAACCTCGCTTTCTGAGTTGCTCGTTTGGAAATCGATTTACAACTTTGCTATATTCGAATTCTTCTTCTTCTTCTCGAACATTAAACCTGTAAAAGAGCGATACTGAAATATGTTGAAGTATTTTGTTCTGAGTTTTTACCGCATATGTTGAAGCATTCAAGAATGAGATTCATAAATTTGCAAACTTTTGAGCAAATACACTTGCTAAGTAGTGGTGTGCATTTGATGATAGCGAAAGAGCGATACTGAAATATATATATGAGTGCCTACTTATTATCTATCTGCTTTAAAGACAAGAAAATAGTATTTTTAGTCGCAATCCTTATTTTTTATGATCTTGTGTCGCAAATTATATTGTCTGAATTATTTTGGGTTTAAGTACTTACTTGAAGTCGGACAAAAGCTGAAAGTAACCTTTTACAACAATCGAACGGTTGGAACAAATAGCAAATTATTTTTGAGGCACTTGGGCAGAATAGTTCGTGACCGCAATATGTGTCCTTTGGGAGTATCATCGTGGAATGATATTAAGCAAGAAAAGTTAAATCGCGTATGGGCAGCTATTGAGGTAACAAATATAGTTAAGAGTATGCCTGTGCATTTTAACCGTGATGACACTGGAAAGTATAGTACAGTGAAATGTGGCTATTTGTGCTAGATGTCAAATTGCTAATTTAGTTGATTAGTTATGTTTGTTGTAGGTATTTTTTTATATCGGTCAATTATATGCGTGAGTCTAACTGCTCTTTTACAAACTGTTCCTATCATCACATGGCATACTGAATTTAAAGAGAAGTGGTTTCTTGTGTTCTTGCTTCTTATTTTCTTCTTTCTAGCTCCTAATCCAGTGTTATGAGAATTGTTTCACAGTTTGTTGGCTTTCTGGTGTAGCCACTATAGTATCTGGCTGAACAAGTTTGATATAAGGTTTAATAACATTCCTATAGCATCTCGCTTTACTTGATACAATAATAGAAGTTTGAAAAACTGAATAGGAAAAGAATATCTGTTATTTTGTTTCTCTTTGGACGTTCTGTGCAGTGGCAGTTGGTTTGAGCTCCTTTTTATTGGCTTAACAAGTTTGATATAATTGAAAACATCTACTACTAGATACCTGACTTGTCACTGTGTACAATTTCCAGTGTCCACTAGAATGAATTCTGCTGCTTTTTTTCTATCTCAATCATTAGCGTACTGAAGCATGAAAGAATTGAATGAATTCTACTTGCAAGGGAAAGACTGAATGATAACGAATTTCTTAAGTCCAATTTTAGGATGGTATGGCAAAAGGACGGGTTTACCTGTTCCTCCTTACTGACTTGTGCTTCCAACATCTGTAGAAAATGCTTCTGGATTACATGTCTCCGGCTTCTTATTAAGAGCTCCATTATAACATGGTACACTGTCAGGTGGCTGCTGATTATTTGATGCACGTGTTCCCCTAGTAAACAAGATAAATATTATGTGAAACTGTATTTTCGATTCAGCTAATTTTCAGAATGTGCACAAATCATAGCTCAATAGTTTTTTGGTTGTGCAGTTTGGTTCAACTGCTAAATCTGCAGTAATTTTTTGCTTAAACTAGGACTCTTTGCGGTTTTTGCTCTTTTCACTATTTAATTTTTCAGGAGGAGGCTAGTGTATGAGTTGCTGTTCATTTTTATCTTTTGACCAAATGTGCAAAAATTTCAAAACATTGAACGATGTTTCGTGTTGGTCTGGGCTCTGGACAAATCAATGATACACTTGAACTTTTGGGTACATACATTATACATCAGGGATGTGTCGACTATTACACTTTTTGAAGTATTCTGAGTATATATCTATTATGAGTATGATTTGATGAGTTCATGTGACCAAAGAACTAATATAGACTAACAGAGTGATATATATAGTGATTATTAAGCAAAATACAGCGCGCAATAGTAAATAAATTACTTGCAAGCGGCGAGAAAGCTCATTAGCATGTAAAATATTGGCTAATTTGGATTGTCCATATGCTAGTTTGTCTTGATAACTGGTTCAATAGATGGATGAAAATTAAAATTGAATATACTGGTGTATCTTACATTTTCAGTGGAGCAAAAGGTTAATATACCTGCTCTTGTCATTGATTTTGTGAAATCTTATTCCTTTTTTATAAGAGCAGATGTGAGATACTGATGACAAGTTCACAATCCCACCCTCAATACCACTAGATTTTGCTGTTTCCTTCATTTTCTCTATAAGAAGATTAGTTTATAAGGGCAGATTTGATTGTATTCTTGCCCTTTTACAGATTTACGGGGTTAAGGAGAACTCTTGTGATGCATTAAATCAACCAATATTTTGATTATTGTAGGATAAGTTTGAGAGTGTTGACATGAATGATCATCGTGATCATATCTTGGGATGGATGAAAGAGTTATGGAACAAATATAGAGGACACTTGCATGCAAAATATGTGAAGGACAAGCCAATCCAACAAGCTCTTAAGAATATTCCAAAGGGAGTAGACAAGAAAGAATGGGAGTGGTTAGTAAAGGAACATTTTTCTTCTGAAAATTTTCAGGTATGCCAAACGATTTAATAAATAGTTGCTGTTGTTAGTCCAACCCATATTATTGTTGCAAATTGTGGTGATTCAAGGGCATTCTTTTGTCGGGTAAAATTACCCGTGTCGTTGTCCATTGATCATAAAGTGAGGCTTATGCTTGTTTTATACCATTATGCAGCATTTGTTTGGCTTTATTTGCAATCATATATTCTTCTTCAACTATGTTAACTGTTCTCAGCCAAATAGAGAAGATGAGTGTTCGCGAATAGAAGCACTGGGAGGGAAGGTCATTAATTGGGATGGACATCGTGTGTCTGGTGTTCTTGCAGTTTCAAGGTCAATTGGTATGTATTACTATCCACACGCAAGTGTGATTGTACTCTTATATTTTCATTATTGGTTGGAGAGGGTTAAGCGAGTAATCTATATTATCCTTAGTTTGCACACGGGGAAGTAAGTATCAAGTTATAAATGGAATTTTAAAGCTACGGCATAATTGGACTAAACTTTCACATGCCCAAAAATGGAAGTGATATAACTTACATAATATAGTGTGTCAAAGTTCAGCCCTGAATCCACGGATGTTAAACAACAATCTGTGACTTCAATTGACCAAATGTAAAGATCACACATTATATGGAATTGTTTATTGCGATTAATTCAACGAAACACATACCAACAATATTAAACAATAAACCATCAAACCGTCGTTTCTTGATGGTTAGAGGCTATATTAGTGCAACTTCAATTTTACACCCGTATTGCTTGAATCGTGAAATGCTATCAGGTCTTACCTAGATGTTTGTAAGTGACAGATCTTGAACTGAACTTCAGCCACTGAAAAAGGGGTAAGCAATGGCCTCAACTTGGCAGTGTTTTTGAGAATTTGGCAAACACATAAGCTTGTTATATTTTGAGTAAAGAGCATGCAGAAATTTGGAAGTTCAGTAAAGTAGGGTGTTAGAGAGAGAGTTTAAGGGCTGAACACATAAGCTTGTTATACAAATACCTTTCTTTTTGTTGTATAAAAGTATAATGCTTTGAATATAATTTGCTGGAACCCTTGCCAGATCCTTTGTAATTCCCCTTATCACAAGGACATAAGTCATTTGTGAGATGTAGTCGAGTAACTCCATTTTTTGAATTTTGCTATTGATTTTGTATTTTTTGATTTTGCATTCTTCTCTGTTTTCATCTTATGTTGCTACTAATCATTCTCCTTGTTCTTTTAACTAGCGTTACCTTTGATATTCTTATATTCTCTAACTGTCACCAAAGAGAGAATTAATTTCACCCAAAAAAAGTAGAAATCTTCATGCACAATCAACTCGTAATATTCCATAATATCAATGCTTTTGTAACAACTCAGCCCTCTAGTGATATTGTCTGTTAGGATTAAGCCCTCACGAATTTAAAAGGGTAACTAGGGTCTAAAGCTTATTAATTTATGTACTCAGCTTCCCTTGTATTTTGCTGACGTCGGACTCGGTCTAAAGTCATAATTTTTTTTTGAAAGCTTGTCCTGTTCACCTGGAATGATAGCTTTACAATTACCGAATTAAGGTTACAATTTTTTCCTGACATATTCAAGTATACTTATGCTGTTGGTATTTCTAATTGCTCTTGTGTTCTTAACTATTTTAAATTTGGATTTCCTTCAAGATAAATTAAAGCTTACTACATGATGAAGCTGCTGACGATTTTCTCTTTATTTTCTGGAAGATTTTTGCTTAGAAGTAGCACTATGAAGGCTATATAATATCCTGTTTGCTCAAAAAAACACTAGCAGGTGAGAAAAATGAGAAACAAAATCTTGGAACTGTGATTGGAATTGATTTAGGGACAACATATTCTGGCATTTTTTGCATTCAGTGATTTTGCATTTTTTGAAAGATGCTGATTGTCTTTGAATGTGTTTTACCATTACTATTGTAAATTAACATATATTATTTTACCAATAGTTATTTATCATCTTTTCAAAATTTTATACTTACAGGTTTTGAAGATTGAAGCTACAAGTCAAGATGCAAGTTTGGAAGATTGGAAGCTACAAGCTCATTATTATTTTGCTAAGAATGTTATGTAAAACTTGATATCATAATCTAGCTCAGGATGTTAGCTAAGTTTTTTTTGTTAAGGTGTCGATCAAATACTAAAACTAACATCATGTGATGTAAGCATTGCAATTAATAACTTTATTACCTTTTTATATCTATATTTTCAATAGCAATTTGATATTTATTCATAAAAATAACTTTTTTGTGACATCGAGCTTTAGGAATACTTGTGGTCAATAAGATCGAGATTAAAAATATGGTCGTTAAAATTAGTACAATTATTTTAAATAGGGACCAGTGCTACTTGTCTCTAAATGATAAGTTACGGCCAATTAAAGACTGGTCGCTAAAATGGGTTAACGACCGAAAAATATATATTTTTTATAATATATTTGCCGTCTAATAGGGAGGGGAAAGGTGGTCGCTAAAGCTCTTTTACGACGAGAAAATATATAAAGTTTAAAATAGGCAGAATAGCCTAAATGGTACTTATACTTGTATCACTTTGTCATGCCGGTCCCAATACTCTACTAAGTTTCATCTAGACACTCGTAATTTTTAAAACGCATTACTTTAAACCCCTCTGACCGTTGACCAAGCCTATGTGGCAACTTTATGACTGAGTTGGATAAAATTCGTAAATTTCACACGCATAACGAGAGTTAACATAAAAATTTATACTAAAAATGATTAAAATAATAAGAAAGAAATAAAAATAAAAGTAAAAACAAGGGACTAAAA
>MU786680.1:14764-38510 GCA_026770625.1 Nicotiana glauca | reverse complement strand
CCTGCACCCCCTTCCATTATTCCCCAAAACCTATTTCCTATTTCTATCTCGTCGCTTGCCCCCTCCCCAACCAGCACCCTCTTCCATTCTTCCCCAAAACCTATCTCCATTTCCCCCTTCCTGTCGCCTGCCCCCTCCCCTCCCAACCAGCACCCCTCCCCCTGAAGAGACTAACAACTGTAAACATATATCTTGATTTTTCTTTTCTCCTGTTTCTTTTTGTGTGTATATGTCACCAGCAACAAGGTTATTTCATTAAAACATTACAAGGCTCTTAGAATTGAATGAACACTATAATATTTTTAATGGTGTTCTTTGGTGACCGGAGAAATTTTCCGGCGATGGCAGTGGAGTTGTTGGTGGTAACGGGAAGAGATGGTGGAGTAAGAAAAAAAATAAAGATAAATTCAATAGTTTATTTTCCTATGTGGCACTAGTAATGACGTGGCATCCTACGTGTAGGAGATTGTATTACATGCACAGCAGGCTCCTGTCATAAGTGTTTATTATACACGGGTTGAATGAGTGTAAGTGTTCAATTGGCAAAATGGTAAGTTTGGGGACCGGCATGACAAAGTAACACAAGTATAAGTGTCATTTAGGCTATTCTGCCTTTAAAATATATTAATTGTCTACTGGGACGAGATATTTAGTCTCTAAAGGGTTTTAAGGACCAGAATTTTCATCCGTCATAAAAAAACAGTTAACGACCAGTGTTTTTGACCCGTCGTTATTCACCTTTAGCGGCGGAAGCTATTGCGACCAGTGGCGACCAGCTTTTTACCGTCGCAATAGGTTTATTAGGACATATATAGATCTTTAGGGACCATATTTCCCTTCCTTAAAGGCAGTTTTTATTGAAGTGTTTGTCCGCTATTACGATATTAGACCTTCGCAAATGCGACCTGTTTTTCGCAAATGCGAATGTTCCAGTATCCCTAATAGTTTGCAAATGCGAACTCAACTTCGTAATTCCCATATTTGGCCGGGGTTTGAAATTGCGACATCAGAGACTTGCATTTTCATACTTAGTCGAATTTTCACCCCATTTTTCATATCTCTCAACTCAAACACTCCATAGGCATTTTTCCAAGAAAACATTCTTCTCCAATCCACTTGTAAGTTGATTTTCACTTAATTTCTTCAATCTTTAACATCATTTATCAAGTTTTCATCTTAAAAATCAAGGTTTTCAAGGGTGAAAATGGGAATTTTGGGTAGAACCTGGGTTTTCGTAAAATTAGGGATTTGGACCTCAATTTGAGGTCCGATTTCAAAACAAATCATATATATGAACTCGTAGGGGGAATAGGTAGCCGGGTTTTGGTTCGAACCTTGGGTTTTGACCACGTGGGCCCGAGGGCATTCTGGGAATTTTTGAGCAAAACTTTGGGAAATTCGTTTTTATGCATTCAAGTTGATTCAATTAGCATTTGTTAATACATTCAAGTAATTTATGACTAGATTCGAGCGGTTTTGTGGTGAATTCGAGGGGTAAAGCTATACTAAAGGCTTGAGTGGATTTTTGGAGCATTTGAGGTAAGTGTTTGATCTAACTTTGGCTTGAGGGAATAGGATTAGAGTATTATTTATTGTTAATTGCTAAATGATCAAGTACGGTGTATAGGCATGGTGACGAGTATCTATACACCGGTGTCTAGTATGACCATGGGTATTTGTTGGTACTTTTTTTGGTATACTTTGGGACTCTTCCAAGCTAATTAATGATTTTCTACATAATGTGAGAAGTTTGAAGATTATTTATGAATTATGAATTCTTTGGAGCGTTGGCTCAAACGATAAAATACTGTTGAGTAAGAAATGAAAGAATTGGAAAGAGATGTGATTATCTCCCTTGCCGAGATATGTAAGTTGTTGATATTGCTCCCTTGCCGGTATTTGGATGTTTAATTGTGTTCTTCCCTTGTCGGTACATTTCTTGTTATTATTTGTTTCCCTCGCCCGTTTGGTTGTGATTGCTGTTTGGGTGAGAAAGATTGATTATGCACGAAGGGTCATTCCGTACTATTGTTGATTATATTATGCACGAAGGGTCATTCCGTTCCATTGTTTGATTATATTATGCACAAAGGGTCATTCCCTGCCATTGTTTGATTATATTCGCACGAAGGGACATTCCGTGCTATTGTTGATTATATTATACACGAAGGGTTATTCCGTGCCATGAAATGAGAGTTATGTGAGGAAAGCACGAAGGGTGATGCCGTGCATTTTGTTGATTGCTTGGGTGAGGACGAGAGTAAAAGCACGAAGATTGATGTCGTGCAACTATTGGATTTCTTATCTCTGTTAATTATTTTTGTGCCCTGTTTCTTATTTAAGTTGATGACTTTTATATCCGGATTGTACTCCCCCATAGCGTGTTCAACCCCTCCCCCCTTTTAACTGTTTAGTTTTGGTATCCTTTCCTTTTATTGCACATATATATATATATATAGAAATGTACAGGTTGATTTGGTAGTCCTGGCTAGCCTCGTCACTACTTTGCCGGGGTACCAGCACATGGGGTCGGTTGTGCTGATGCTACACTCTGTGCATCTTTTTGCACAGATCCAGGAGCAGCTTTTGGACCACAACAATAGCACGTCGAGTTGGAGCTGACTTCAGTCCAGGGACTTTGAGGTAGCCTAGCTGGCTTTTGCAGGACGGAGTCCTTTTCTATGTTTAGTTTGTTTTCTTTGTACCGAGACAGACATTTTGTATTTCCATTCAGTCTTGGTTGTAGCACTCTTTAGTATTCCGTGAGCTAGTGACATCAGATTTTGGGTAGAGATATGTTTTAAACTTCCGCATTTTGATTTCATTGTTATTAAACTTAAAGTATTTCGCTCTTATTTAATTGTTTTCCGTATATTCATATTGTTGAGATTTATCAGAGAATGTTTAAAGTTTGGCTGGCCTAGCTCTGTTAGTAGGCACCATCATGACTCCCGATGGTGGGAAATTCGAGTCGTGACAAGTTGGTATTAGAGCTCTAGGTTGCATAGGTCTCGCTACTCACTGACAAACTAGGTAGAGTCTGAGGGATCGGTACAGAGACGTCTGTATTTATCCCTCGGAGGCTACGGAGTTAGGAAAAGTTTCACTTTGTTCTTTCTTGTCGTGCGATTCTGCTTCTCAAATACTGATTGTCTTTCTACTTTGTTCTTTCGTAGATGGCGAGAACACGTGCTTCCTCTTTTACCGTGCAGCAGCCCGAGCCCCCAGCAGCAGCTCCTGCGAGGGGCAGAGGCCGAGGGTGTGCCAGAGGCCGAGGCCGTGCCAGAGGCCGAGGCAGGGGCAGAGCTCAGCCTCGGGCAGCAGTCCCAGAGGTGGGGCCTCATATTGACTATGATGAGAAGGTCCAGCCCCAGCAGCTCCAGTAGGCCCAGCTCAGGTCCCAAGAGGGGTCATGGTCACCCCCGATCTTCAGGATCTCTAGTCAGATTGACAGGCTTTATGGAGAGTGTCACTAGAGCGGGTTTGCTGCCAGTAGCACCAGCCACTTCTTTAGGCTGGAGGAGGGGTTCAGACTCCTGCTACACGTACTCCAGAGTAGGTAGCTCCCCAGGCTCATGTCCCAATGGTTTAGCCAGCTGTGGCAGCTTAGCCAGGTATTACAGCTCAGACCGACAATGGAGCGACTATGTCTTCGGATGCTTTATGGAGACTTGATCAGTTCTCCAAGCTCTTCACCGCCACATTCAGCGGTGCTTCATCAGAGGATCCATAGGATTTCTTGTTCAGCTGTCATGAGATCCTTAGGACCATGGGTATAGTGGAGACCAATGGGGTCGATTTTTCCACCTACCGGCTTGTAGGATCCGCCAAGACTTGGTGGAGGGATTTTTGCCTATCTAGACCAGGAGGGTCTCCAGCTTTGACATGGGATCAGTTCGCGGAGTTATTTTTGGAGAAGTTTCTCCCAGTCACTCAATGGGAGGCACTTCACAGGCAGTTTGAGTGCCTCCAGCAGGGCTCCATGACAGTTACACAGTATGAGACTCGATTTGTTGACTTGGTATGCCATGTGATTTTGATACTCCCCACAAAGTGATATTGGGTCCGGAGATTTATTGATGGACTGATTTAGCCGATTCATCTCCAGATGGCTATGGGAGTTGGTAGTGATATTTCCTTTCAGGAGGCGGACAATGCGGCCCGCAGAGTTGAGATGGCCCTCTCACGGGGAGGTGGCCAAATGTCGGATAAGAGGCTTGTCATTCTGGTAGGTTCAGTGGTACCTCATCTGGAGGTAGGGATTCATATGTTAGAGGCCTTTCCTCGAGGCCCTTTCAGTCACCGCTCCAGGTTTCTTATGGTACCCCAGGCAGCGACGGTTCTCAGTAGTACTATTCATATCAGTAGCCTATCAGTGCACCCCCACTTTAGAGCTTCAGGGGAGGACATTCAAGTTGACAAGGCCAGCAGTCACAGCAGCCAAGGTCTTGTTAGGGTTGTGGTGACCCCGGTCACATTGTCAGGTTTTGCCCTCGAGCCTCGGGCAGATCTCAGCAGCAGGGTCCTCGCCCCATGATTCAGGCAGCAGGTGATCCACAGCCCGCCCTGCCAACTAGAGGCGAAGGTAGGGATCGTAGAGGAAGATGTAGGGATCGTAGAGGAGGAGGTAGGGACCGTAGAGGTGGAGCTCGAACCGGAAGAGGTAGAGGTCAGCCAGTAGCCGATCGTCCTAGGGACATGGTTCAGGGAGGTGGGGCCAAACCTCGGTGTTCTGCTTTGCCAACCAGGCCAGAGGTTGAGTCTTTAGATGATGTTATTACAAGTACTATTCTGGTCTGTGACAGGGATGCTTCAGTGCTATTTGACCCTGGGTCTACGTATTCATATGTGTCGTCTTATTTTGCACCCTACTTGGCTATGACTAGTGATGCTTTAGGTATCTCTGTATATGTATCTACACCAGTGGGTGATTCTATAGTGGTCGACCGAGTTCATCATTACTGTGAAGTAGTATTTGAGGGTTTTGAGACCCGAGTTGATTTATTGCTTTTAGACATGGTGGATTTTGATGTTATATTGGGGATGGATTGTTGTCCCCGTATCATGCTATCTTGGATTGTCACGCCAAGACCGTGACCTTGGCTTTGCCAGATTTTCCCTGATTGGAGTGGAGAGGGACCCCAGGTCAGTCCACCGCAGTGTTATTTCATATGGTAAGGCTCGACGCATGGTCGAGAAGGGGTGTTTAGCTTATTTGGCATATGTCTGTGATTCCAGTACAAAGGTTCCTTCTATTGACTCTGTTCCTATTGTCCGGGAGTTCCCAGAGTTTTTCCCTTCAGACCTGCCGGGTATGCTGCCCGACAGGGATATTGATTTCTGTATTGAACTGGACCCAGGCACGCAGCCCATTTCTATTCTGCCGTATCGTATGGCCCCGCCAGAGCCGAAGGAGTTAATGTACCAGTTGCAAGACTTGCTAGAGAAGGGTTTTATCCAGCCTAGTGTTTCTCCTTGGGGCGCGCCGGTGCTATTTGTGAACAAAAAGGATGGGTCTATGAGGATGTGCATTGATTACCAGCAATTAAACAAGGTGACGATAAAGAACAAGTATCCACTGTCGAGGATTGATGATTTGTTTGACCAGCTCCAGGGTGCGAAGGTGTTTTCGAAGATAGATTTGAGATCTGGTTACCATCAGTTGAGGATTAGGGCATCTGATGTAACTAAGACAGCATTTTGCACTCCGTATGGGCATTATGAGTTTTTGGTCATGTCATCCGGGTTGACCAACGCCCCAGCAGCATTTATGGAGTTGATGAATAGAGTATTCAGGCCTTATCTAGACTTGTTCGTGATAGTCTTTATTGATGATATTCTGGTGTACTCCCGCGGCCAGAAGGATTACGAGCAGCACCTCAAAGTGGTTCTTCAGACTCTAAAGGATAGTTAGTTGTATGCTAAATTCTCGAAGTGTGAGTTCTGGTTGAGTTCAATTGCATTTCTGGGTCATTTAGTATCAGTAGAGGATATTCAGGTAGACCCGAAGAAGATTGAGGCATTCAATAATTGGCCTCGACCAGCTTCAGCGACAGAGATTCGAAGTTTCTTGGGATTAGCAGGATATTACCGTCAGTTCGTGGAGGGGTTTTCATCTATAGCAGCCCCTATGACCAGATTGACCCGGAAGGGTGCCCAGTTCAGGTGGTCAGACGAGTGCGAGGAAAGCTTTCAGAAGCTCAAGACAGTTTTGACTACGGCATCGATATTGGTTTTCCCACAGGTTCAGGGCCTTATACAGTTTATTGTGATGCTTCCCGTGTTGGGCTTGGTGCGGTATTGATGCAAGATGGCAGAGTCATAGCTTATGCTTCGAGGCAATTGAAGATCCACGAGAAGAACTATCAGGTCCATGATTTAGAGTTGGCCGCTATTGTTCATGCTCTGAAGATTTGGAGACATTATCTATATGGTGTGACGTGTGAGGTGTACAGGGATCACAAGAGCTTTCAGTACTTGTTTAAGCAAAAGGAGTTGAATTTGAGGTGGAGGAGGTGGTTGGAGTTGTTGAAAGATTATGATGTTACTATTTTGTACCACCTGGGGAGAGCCAACATGGTGGCCGATGCATTGAGTAGGAAGTCCGCCAGCATGGGTAGTCTTGCTTATGTTCCGGTCAGCCAGAGACAGCTTGCTTTGGATATTCAGGCTTATGCTAATCGGCTGGTGAGGTTGTACATTTCTGAGCCTAGGAGAGTGTTAGCTTGCACGGTCGCTCGTTCTTCATTATTGGAGCGTATCCATGATCGGCAGTTTGATGATCCCCATTTGTGTGTCCTGAGAGACACGGTGCAGCATAGAGGTGCCACGAAGGTTACTTTAGATGATGATGGTGTTTTGAGATTGCAGGGGCGAGCTTATGTGCCCGATGTTGATGGGATTCGAGTGTTGATCTAAGCGGAGGCCCATAGTTCGCGGTATTCTATTCATCCGGGCGCCGCGAAGATGTATCAGGACTTGCGGCAGCATTATTAGTGGCGTAGGATGAAGAAAGAAATTATTGCATATGTGGGTAGGTGTTTGAACTATCAGCAGGTCAAGTATGAGCATCAGAGGCCTGGTGGTTTTTTCAGAGGATTGAGCTTCCTGAGTGGAAGTGGAAGAGAATTACCATGGATTTCGTTACTGGACTTTCGGTGACTTGGAGGATGTTTGATGCTATTTGGGTCATTGTTGATAGGCTGACCAAGTCAGCACATTTCATTCCTATTGCCACCACCTATTCATCGGAGAGATTAGCTGAGATCTACATCCAGGAGATTGCTCGCCTTCATGGGGTGCCGACATCTATCATTTCGGACCGAGGTACGCAGTGTACCTCGCGCTTTTGGAGAGCAGTTCAGCAGGAGTTAGGCACCCAGGTTTAGTTGAGCACAACATTCCATCCTCAGAAGGACGGTCAGTTCGAGAGGACTATTCAGATATTGGAGGATATGCTTCGAGCCTGTGTTATTGATTTTGGAGGTTCGTGGGACTAGTTTTTGCCTTTAGCAGAGTTCACCTACAACAACAGCTACCAGTCCAGCATTCAGATGGCTCCATATGAGGCATTGTATGGTAGGCGATGTCGGTCTCCAGTGGGATGGTTTGAGCCTGGAGAGGCTCGGTTATTGGGTACAGATTTGGTCCAGGAGGCCTTAGATAAGGTCAAGATCATTCAGGGCAGGCTTCGTTCGGCTCAGTCGTGGCAAAAGAGTTATGCGGATCGCAAGGTTTGAGATATAGCTTTCATGGTTGGTGAGCGATTATTTCTCCGTGTATCGCCTATGAAGGGCGTGATGAGATTTGGGAAGAAGGGCGAGCTTAGCCCTAGGTTCATTAGCCCATTTGAGATTCTTGATCGTGTGGGAGAGGTGGCTTACAAACTTGCCTTGCCACCTAGCTTGTCAGTCGTGCATCCAGTGTTTCATGTGTCTATGCTTCGGAGGTATAACGTCGATCCTACCCACGTGTTAGATTTCAGCACTGTCCAGTTTGACAAGGATCTGTCCTACGAGGAGGAGTCGGTAGCTATTCTAGACCGGCAGGTTCGACAATTGAGGTCGAAGAGTTTTCCTTCAGTGCGTGTCTAGTGGAGAGGTCAGCCTCCTGAGGCATCGACCTGGGAGTCCGAGTCTGATATGTGAAGCCGTTACCCTCATCTATTTCCTAACTCTGGTACTTCTTTCTTTAGTCCGTTCGAGGACAAATAGTTGTTTTAGCGGTGGAGAATGTGACGACCCAAAGGGTCATCACCGTATTTCTCCCTTTTTCGCGCTTCTGAGGCCTTGAAAACCTCACTTTTAGTTGCCTCGATTTACGTGCACAATCCGAGCACGTAGCCGGAAAGCTTTTATGTTTAAATATGTAAAATCTGTGAAAAATTTGAAGAATTTTGATATTAATATGGCTAAAGTTGACTCCGGTCAACATTTTTAGTAAACGGACCGAGACCCGTGATCTGGCAGTCCCGGAGGGTCCGTAGAAAAATATGGGACTCGGACATGTGCCCGGAGTCGAAATCCGAGGTCTATAACCTGAGTAAAGTTATTTTTCTGTTAAATTGTTTTTCTAAAATTATTAAGGAAAATGGAAATGAAAATTTATTAAAAGACTATGGTATCGGGCTCGTATTTTGCTTCCGATGCCCGGAACAAGTCTTATATATTGTCTAAGCGGTTTCTGTGAAGTTTGGTCAAAATCGTACATCGTGTGACGTGTTTCGGACTATGAGTTCCAAGTTTGAAAGTTTAAGAAGTTTGAAATGAAAATCATGTGTTTTGAGGCTCGAATCTATGTATATGATGTTATTTTGGCGATTTGATCACATGAGTAAGTCCGTAGGAGGTTTTTGAAGTTGTGGGCATAATTGGTTTGGAGCCCCGAGGGCTCGAGAGAGTTTTGGATAGGCATCGGATTGCATTTCTCATTGTTGAAAAACCTGGTGTGCTTCAGTTCTACAGGCTTTGCAAATACGAAGCCAGCACTCGCAAATGCGAAGCTCACAATTCCGAGTTTTTTATCGCAAATGCGAAATATCCCCTGGGCAGCTTCCTTCGCAAATGCAAAGAAATCAATCGCAAATGCGATGCTCGCCTTTAGCCTCAACCTTCGCAAATGCGAACCTTTGTCCGCTATTGCGATATCGGACCTTCGCAAATGCGACCTATTTTTCGCAAATGCGAACTTTCCAGTATCCATCATAGTTCGCAAATGCGAACTCAACTTTGCAATTCCCATATTTGGTCGGGTTTCGCAATTGCGACCTCTGAGACCTGCATTTTCATACTTAGTCGAATTTTCACCCCATTTTTCATATCTCTCAACTCAAACACTCCATAGGCGATTTTCCAAGAAAACTTTCTTCTCCAATCCACTTGTAAGTTGATTTTCACTTAATTTCTTCAATCTTTAACATCATTTATCATGTTTTCATCTTAAAAATCAAGGTTTTCATGGGGATTTTGGGTAGAACCTAAGTTTTCTTAAAATTGGGGATTTGGACCTTAATTTGAGGTCCGATTTCAAAAAAAATCAAATATATGAACTCGTGTGGGATGGGTAGTCGGGTTTTGGTTCGAATCTCGGGTTTTGACCATGTGGGCCCGGGGGTGTTTTGGTAATTTTTGAGTAAAACTTTGGGAAATTCATTTTTATGCATTCAAGTTGATTCAATTAGCATTTGTTGATACATTCAAGTAATTTATGACTAGATTCGAGCAGTTTTGTGGTGAATTCGAGGGGTAAAGATATAGTAGAGGCTTGAATGGATTTTTGGAGCATTTGAGGTAAGTGTTTGATCTAACTTTGGCTTGAGGGAATATGATTAGAGTATTATTTATTGTTAATTGCTAAATGATCTAGTACGGTGTATAGACATGGTGACGAGTATCTATACACCGGTGTCTAGTATGACTGTGGGTCTTTGTTGGTACTTGTTTTGGTATACTTTGGAACTCTTCCAAGCTAATTAATGATTTTCTACATAATGTGAGAAGTTTGAAGATTATTTATGAATTATGAATTCTGTGGAGCGTTGGATCAAACGATAAAATACTGTTGAGTAAGAAATGAAAGAATTGGAAAGAGATGTGATTATCGCCCTTGCCAGGATATGTAAGTTGTTGATATTGCTCCCTTGCCGGGATTTGGATTTTTAATTGTGTTCTTCCCTTGCTGGGGCATTTCTTGTTATTATTTGTTTCCCTCGCCCGTTTGGTTGTGATTGCTGTTTGGGTGAGGAAGAGTGATTATGCACAAAGGGTCATTCCGTGCTATTGTTGATTATATTATGCACGAAGGGTCATTCCGTGCCATTGTTTGATTATATTATGCACGAAGGGTCATTCCGTGCCATTGTTTGGTTATATTCGCACGAAGGGACATTCTGTGCTATTGTTGATTGTATTATGCACGAGGGGTCATTCCGTTCCATGAAATGAGAGTTATGTGAGGAAAGCATGAAGGATGATGCCGTGCATTTTATTGATTGCTTGGGTGAGGACGAGAGTAAAAGCACGAAGGGTGATGCCGTGCAACTGTTGGATTTCTTGTCTCTGTTAATTATTGTTGTGCCCTANCCCCCCCCTAACTGTTTAATTTTTGTATCTTATCCTTTTATTGCACATATATATATAACTGTACAGGTTGATTTGGTAGTCCTGTCTAGCCTCGTCACTACTTCATCGGGGTTAGGCCAGGCACTTACCAGCACATGAGGTCGGTTGTGCTGATGCTACACTCTGTGTATCTTTTTGCACAGATCCAGGAGCAGCTTTTGGACCACAGCAATAGCACGTCGAGTGGGAGCTGACTTCAGTCCAGCGACTTTGAGGTAGCCTAGCTGGAGTCCTTTTCTATGTTTAGTTTGTTTTCTTTGTACCGAGACAGACGTTTTGTATTTCCATTCAGACTTGGTTGTAGCACTCTTTAGTAGTCCGTGAGCTAGTGACACCAGATTTTGGGTAGAGATATGTTTTAAACTTCCGTATTTTGATTTTATTTTTATTAAACTTAAGGTCTTCCGCTCTTATTTAATTGTTTTTCATATATTCATATTGTTGAGATTTATCAGAGAATGTTTAAAGTTTGGCTGGCCTAGCTCCGTTAGTAAGCGCCATCACGACTCCCGATGATGGGAAATCCGGGTCGTGACAATATGATGGTAATTGTTGATAATTACTCTCTAGGTTTACCTGGACATTGTTTTTAACATCTAAGGATGAAACATTTGACATGTATACTATTTTTGTTAGAAAAACTCAGAACAACTAGGTAATCAACTTGCATCAGTTAGGTCAGATCATGGAACTGAATTTGAAAATGCTAAATTTGCTGAATTTTGTCATGGGCATGCATAGATCATAATTTTTCTGCCCCTAGGACTCCACAACAAAATGGATTAGTTGAAAGAAAGAATAGGACACTTGAAAATATGGCTAAGACTATGCTTCTTTGTAATAAACTGCCCCATAGCTTCTGGGCAGAAGCTGTAAATACTGCATGTTACATTATTAATAGGTGCATGACTAGACCTCTTGCAGAGAGGACTCCCTATGTGTTACTTAAAGGGAGAAAACCAAATATATCCCATCTTAGGGCATTTGGATGCAAGTTCTTTGTGCACAACAATAGAAAGGACTCCCTAGGAAAGTTTGATCCCAAAAGTGATGAGGGAGTATTCTTGGGATATTAGTCATATAGCAAGGCTTATAAAGTGTACAACAAAAGAACTATGTGCGTAAAAGAAAGTGTTCATGTTGGTTTTGATGAAACTAACATTCTTTCTGAGAGACAAGGACATGAAGATGAAGCTATTGGGATGGTGAAAGGTTTAAATGAAGTCACAACCCAAGCTAAAGTTGTATCAGAAGAAGGAATAGGTGATGGAATAGGTTCTTCCGTCTAGGGCAACCTGACAAGGGGAACTAAACAAAGAATAACTGAATCTAGTTCCCAAATAGAAATTGTTCATGAGCCTGTTCCTCAGCAACAAAACATGGGAGAAACATTAAGTAGAAACCAGTTGGTTGTGAAACCTTACAAGTATCAAAGTTCTCCCCATTGAGAACATAATTACTGACCCAACTACTAGAATGAAAACTAGTTTTCATTAAAGAATCTTTATGCTTTTGATGCTTTCCTATCTCTTATTGAACCTAAAAATGTTGTCGAGACTTTGTAGGATGCAGACGGGGTAAATGTAATGCAAGATGAACTCAATCAGTTTGAAAGGTGTCAAGTTTGGTATTTGGTTCCAAGACCCAAGGACAGATCAGTAATTGACACTAAATGGGTCTTCAGAAACAAACTTGATAAAGATGGAACTGTTACAAGGAATAAGGCAAGGTTGATGGTTCAAGGTTATAGCCAAGAGGAAGGCATAGAATATAATGAGACCTTTGCACCAGTTGCAAGGTTGGAAATAATAAGACTCCTCATAGCCTTTGTTGTATACATAGAGTTTAATCTTCACCAGATAGATGTCAAGAGTGCCTTCCTAAATGGCTGCTTAAAAGAAGAAGTGTTTGTCAGACAACCTCCATAGTTTGAAAGCAAGGAGTGTCCGGATCATGTATACAAACTAGATAAGGCACTCTATAGACTCAAGCAGGCTCCTAGATCATAGTATGAACGACTATCCAAATTCCTGCTTGAACATGGCTACAAGAGAGGTAAAATTGATAGCACTCTATTCTTGAGGGAAAAAGATAAGGATCTTCTAGTAGTATAAATATATGTTGATGACATAATTTTTGGGGCAACTACTAAAAAACGAAGTAAGGAATTTGCTAAAATAATGGGGAGTGAATTTGAAATGAGTATGATGGGTGAGCTTAACTTCTTCTTAGGCTTACAAATTAAACAAAACTCAAATGGAACTATGATCCATCAGCAAGAATTACACAAAAGAGTTCATTAAGAAGTTTAAAATGGACGAATCAAAGGAAATAGACACTCTTATTGCAACAACCACAAAATTAGAAAAAGATGAACCTAGTTCATCTGTTGATCAAAAGTTTTATAGGAGTATGATTGGTTCACTTTTGTATCTTACTGCTAGCAGACCTGACATTGTCTTCAGTGTAGGATTTTGTGCTCGATTTCAAGCAAATCAAAGTAATCCCACTTGAATGCAGTCAAGAGGGTCTTGAGATACTTGAAAGACACTACTGAACTTTGCCTTTGGTATCCAAAAGGTAGTAACTTTAATATAGTGGGATATGCTGATGCTAACTATGTAGGTTTCCTTACAAATAGGAAGAGCACCTCAGGTATGGCACACTTTCTTGGTTCATGTCTGGTGTCATGGGCCACTAAAAAGCAAAATTCAGTGGTCTTATCTACTTCTGAAGCTGAGTATATTGCTGCTGCTTCTTGTTGTGCTCAATTGCTATGGATCACATAGCAGTTGATGGATTTTGGTATTGAAGTTGGTTGTATCCCTATCTTTTATGATAGCACTAGTGCTAATAGTATGACTAAGAACCTGGTTCATCATAAGAGAATTAATCACATAAATGTTAGACACCATTTCTTAAGGGACAACTATGAGAAAGGACTGATCACTATAGAATTTCGTGCTACTGATAAGCAAATTGTTGACATCTTTACAAAATCACTGAGTAGAGAAAACTTTGAAAGGAAAGATTATAACTAGGGATGATTAAAATCACCTAATGAAACCAATTCAAAATGCACAATAAAAAAATGAAAAAAAGTTATTTTTTGGTTAGGAAATCTGGAACTTGTGTAAATATCTAGATAAATCTTTGTTCAGTTTCATACTGTAAATAGTATACTCCTGTTCCATGTGTTGATATGAATCACTGATCTATAACAAAATTTTCTCTATTTTGGCAAATTAAGGCATGATCAAGAGGATTCTTAGTGAAGAGCCCGATTCATCAATAATGCTTCATCTGAATAACAATGTATGTTTTCTACACTCTGCACAATTAGAAATATTAATATTTAATTCATGAGCAGAGCCCTACCTATATTCAAAAACTTCACAAAAACCTATCCTTTTGAGTTTGAACCAGTTTCATTTCAATTAGACTCCCCACCGTAAAAAAATGCCTAGAATCTAGGGAAGCTTAACCGCCCTTTCAACCTGAATTTCAGAGTGACTGGACTTCTACTTGACTATAAAAAGCTATCGTTGGACATTAATTAACCCTCTCCCTTTAAATCCATCATCATCACCAGTACCACTCCCATAATTCTCAAAAACCATCAAATTTTTTTCTTTCTCTCTTCCAAAACTCAAACAAAATTTCTTTTCTAGAATTAGCGAAGATGACCAACCACCAAGATAACCCAGTATTTCCTCCACCACCTACCCCCTCTGATTCCTCTACCACTCCTCAACTCAGCACTAAACCTCAGCCTGGAAAAATGTGAGTAAAGATTCTTACTCGCAAGACTGTAGCTACAAGTGCACTTTCAAGGTAACTAAACGCACAACTAAGGGCGAGTCAAGCCCAAGATTCTGAAAGTTCTGATAACTCCTTCAAATCTATGAGTGAGGGGAAAAGAACTGTGTCTTTTGATTTTGAGCAGGCAACATCGGTGCAAAACCCCCCAATGAGGTAATTTCTGATCTTGCTGAAAATCTAGAGAATCATTTTCTTTTGGTTGGGTCTATCGTGGATGTAGAAATGCTTGAGTCAAGAAGAAGAGAAAGTAAAATTAAAAGTGAAAAAGAAAAGGAGAGTGGGGGTATGAGTAGTGATGTGAGAGGAAAAGGTAAAGAAGTGGCTGATTCTTTACCCACTTCTGAAATGGTTAGAATGGATATTTGTGGGGCTGAGCATGAAAAGTGGTAGAAAGTAGCAAGAAACAAGGGGAAGTGGCTTAGGGGAGGCTGCTGAAGGGATTTTCATTCTCACTTCACATGTAGATGAACCTGGTTCATTTTTTGAGAAGACCCTAGCAGACCTTCTGAAGAAGATGGGTGCAAGATATAACCCTAAGAAAAGGAGAACTCCAACACCAAAAGCTACTAGCACTGCAAACACTACCAAGAGAAGGAAGGCTACTTCTCCAACAACTGCTGATATTCCTCTACCAAAAGGAAGGGCCACAAGGAGTAAGTTGAAGAAGAGTGAGGATGAGTTGCAAAAAGCTATGGAAGAAAGCAAGAAAAAAAGAATGGACAAAGGGAAACCTAAGGTTGCACAGCCTGTTGAGGCTGTTAATGTGGATGAGATAGACCCGGTCCATTAAGGTGAAAATGTAACTGTGGAGGTTCAGACCCCTAAGCCTAAGAAGACCAAGACTTCCTCCAAGAAGTCTTCATCTGTATCTAAGACTACTGAACCATCTTTGGCTAAAAGGACAAGGTCTGCTGTGAAAGCCAAGCAAGTTAAAATCACTGAGGAGGAAGATTGGAGTGGTGAAGAAGAGAGTGAATCTGACAATGAACAAGATAACTTGGCCAAGTTTGGCAAACAAATCATCTTGAAGGGTAGATTTTTGAAGGATTTGGAGGAACCAGGGATGGTTCGACTGGTTGATGCTCTAGCTGTTCAGGGATAGAAGGACATGTTCCTTCAGTTGGATGGCAGGCTGGCAAGGAATGAGATTACTAAGTTCATGGCTAATGCAGAGGTCAAGAATGGCAGAGTTACCAGCCACGTGAAAGGGGCTCAAGTGTCTTTTGATGCAAAAAGGCTCGGTGAAATCATTGACATTCCTTCTGAAGGGTATGATGACTACACAAGGAAAAAATGGACAAGTCTGGAGTCCCTTCCTACTGCCCTTGCTGTTACTAGGAAATTCTTTGATGTCACAGAACTGAATGAGGCCAAGGTTGTGTATAAGAGTGAAATGAAGCCATACGACAAAGTCCTATTTAAATTTGTCAACACGTGTTTGCTGCCTAGGCAGGAAAGAAGACATATTGCTAACTACATGGATCTCGTTTTGATGGAGTGTCTTGAAAGTGGGCGGCATATCAACTGGCCTGGATTTATGATCAAGCTACTCGATAGGGTTATCAATGTCTCGAAAGCCCATGCCACTCCTTATGGTTTCATTCTCACTACTGTTCTTGCTCGTTGTAAGGTGCCACTGAAGAAGTGAGAGATGGCCACAAGAAAAGACCATTTTGGAATCAATCCTCTAATTGCTTATGATTATGAGGTCAATACCATTCCTAATGAACCTGTTATCTAAAAAGACACTTTCAATAGCAAGGTCAGAGCTCTATTGCAGGAGAGTGGGCAAAGGATGTTAATATAGCAAGGCTGAAGACTCGTTTGGTAGAGGTTGAATATGACAGAGATGCTCTCAGAACCGAACTCATAAAGGAAAAAGGATAAGAATGATGGAATTCTTCAAAACATGCTGCACCTTCTCCAAGACAAAACCCAACCCTCCAGTTTTTCCATGCCTTAATTTCTTTAGCCTTCATTTCCTAAACCTTATCCAGACCTTTCAGTGAACCATATACAAGATTTTCTTGTTTTGCTCATGTTTTAGCTATTTTTGTTTCTTTTTGTGGATTGTGGCATAATCATGTTCTCTATCAATGAAGTTTGCTACTTTTGCTCTTGTTGATTGTTTATATTTCCTTGATAGTTTGAATATGTGTAGTTGATTACTGACGATTAATCTATGAATGCATTTGCAGTTGCCCCAGTGGCCATGAGTAATTATTAAAAATCTGGGAATCACACTTTGTTAGAAGAAAGTGTATTAGGTACTTAGAGTTTTCAAGTTAGCGTTAACTTTAAGTTGTCGCAACAGTTGAGGTTGTGTGCTACAATGAGATTAGAGTTAGTCCTAGGTTTACAAAAGAGTTTTTGTAAATGCAGTTTTTAGCTAGTGATTTTAGTGGAGAGTTTGGGAAAATCCTACTGGAAAGTAGGTCGTGGTTTTTTAACCTTTTGAGCCAGGTATTTTCCATGTAAAATACTTGTGTTCTTTACTTTCCGCATTTATTATTTCTTCAATAGTAGTCTAAGGAACACATAAAAGAACCAAGTCCTTCCATAAACAACTTAAGAGAAAAATTGGTCAGCACACAAATCACCCCTCTTCTTGTATGGTATTGAAGTATAAAACATCATCGAGACCTGCAATCATAGCCTCGTACTCGGCCTCATTGATAGTCAACCTAGAAGTTTTGATAGACTGCCTAATAGTACTACCTATGGGTGGCTTCAAAATGATGCCTATACCGGACCCCTTCACATTAGAAATTCCATCTGTGAAAAGTCCATACCCCCGATGATGTGCCCGATTTTAACAAGAGTTCCTTTTCAACTTCGGGTACGAGGATTGGCGTGAAATCAGCCATGAAGTCTACTAAAAGTTGAGACTTGATGGTTGTTCGGGGTTGATACTCGATATTGCACCCATTGAGTTTGACGGCCCATTTGGCAAATCGACCCAAAACTTTGGTCTTGTGCAAAATATTACGAAGTGGCTAAGTGGTTAACACACATATGGGGTGACATTGAAAGTATGGTTTTAGCTTTCTAGAAACGCTTATTAGTGCAAGTGCTAATTTCTCTAAGTGTAGATATCTAGTTTACGCTTACCCAAAGATTCGACTTACATAATAAATGGGAAATTGCACACCTTGGTCTTCTCGAACTAGGACACCACTTATCGCGATTTTTGACACCGCCAAATATAAGTAGAGTTTCCCATCTGCCTTCGGGGTATGCAACAATAGTGGGCTTGATATGTATCATTTTAACTCCTCTAATTCTTGTTGACATTCCGAGGTCCAGGTGTAATCATTCTTCTTCTTGAGTAAAGACAAAAATATGTGGCTTCGATCTGATGACCTTGAGATAAATTAGCCTAAAACAGCTATTCGCCCAGTTAGCCTCTGCACGGCTTTTACGCTATCCACAAAGGTGATGTCTTCGCTGGCCTTGATTTTATCGGGGTTGATCTCGATCCCCCGATTTGACACCATGAATCCTAGGAACTTACCTGAGCCGACTCCAAAAGCACATTTCTCAGGGTTGAATTTCATGTTATATTTCCTCAAAATCTCGAACATTTCCTGCAAATGAGCCAAATAATCCTCTGCGCAAGGACTTAACTAGCATTTCATCAATATAAACTTCCATTAACTTACCTATTTGTTCTTCGAACATCTTATTTACTAGGCGTTGGTAAGTAGCTCCTGCATTTTTTTATCCCAACGGGCATTACATTGTAACAATATATTCTATACTTGGTGATAAGTGAGGTCGTCTCCTGCTCTTCTAGGTTCATCTAAATTTTAATTTACCTGGAACAGGCGTCTAGAAAGTTAAGGATCTCGTGGCCAGCTGTGGCACCGATCATGCGATCGATGTTAGGCAGTGGAAAAGAGTCCTTAGGGAATGCCTTGTTCAAATCCTTGTAATCTACAAACATTCTAAGTTTGTTCCCTTTTTTAGGGACTACGACTCATTCGCTAACCATTCAGTATATTTTACCTCCTACCTATTTTGAGAATTTTAGTTACCTCGTCCTTTATGAATGCATGCTTTACCGCGTACTAGGGCCTTTTCTTTTGTTTTACCGATTTGAACCTGAGGTCAAGGCTTTACCGATGCGTTGTTATCTCTGGTGGAATCCATTTCATGTCTAAATGGGACCAAGCAAAAAAATCCATGTTATCAATAAAAAATTGAATAAGCTTTTTCCTGAGTTCAGGGGTTAACCCCATTCCCAGGTATGCCTTTCGCTCGGACATCTACTCGATCAATATAACCTATTCTAGCTCCTCGACCATCGACTTAGTGGCGGCGGAGTCTTGGGGTACAATAAAGGTTTGATTGGTTAGAAAATCCTCCTCTTCTTCTGTCATCTCCTGCTTTCCCGATTCGGTCGAGGCTGGTGGCTATGATTGCTATTTGGTTTCCTGTTTACCTTTGATGCTCGACCTTTCCGAGGTTGATAACATTGATAAAGGTATTACCTTGTCAATTGCAAATATTTCCTTTGCAGCATGTTGTTCCCCGTACATTTTTTTCGCCCATCCGACGTCGGGAATTTTAACATTTGGTGAATAGTCAAAGGAACTACCCTCATATTGTGGATCCAAGGCCTCCCGAGTAAGGCATTGTACCATATGTAGTCCTCGATCACGTGGAACTTAGTATCTTGAATGGTTCTAGCCACGTTCACCGATAGAGTAATCTCACCTTTAGTTGTTTCACTGGCCATGTTGAAGCTATTTAAGACCCGAGCTGTGGGCACAATTTGATCTTGTAAGCCGAGTTGCTCCACGACCCTCGATCGGATGATGTTCACCGAACTACCTGGATCCACTAAAACACTCTTAACTTGGAATTTATTTAATAAGATAGAAATTACCAGAGCATCGTGGTGTGGTTGAGAAATGTCTTCTGCTTCCTTCTCGTTGAATGATAAGGAGCCCTTGGGCATGTAATCCCGGGTCCACTTCTCACTAGTAATTGATACCTTAGTGCGTTTGAATACGGACCCATATGGAATATCGACCCTGCCGATGATCATATGAATGAAATGTTGTGGTTCCTCCTGTTCATTTTTCATATTGGCGTCTCTGTCTCTGAAATAGTTCTTGGCTCGACTGTTGAGGAACTCTCCAAGGTGGCCCTAGTTTAATAGACGGGCCGCCTCCTCCCTTGATTGCCTGAAATCCTCGGTTTTATGACCATGCCATGATATTTTCATATCAAATTTGGGTTTCTTTGGGAAGGATCAGTTGTATGGGTCTAGGCCATCTTGTATCTTTGATCCTTCCGATTACCGATACAATGCCTGATGCATCAATGCTAAAGTTTTATTCCGATAATCGAGGTGCCTCCTCAGGATCGACATGCTTATCAAAACCGCTTTTACTCGTAACTCCCAGAGAATTTTATCCTCAATCATTCCTTCGATCATTCCCGGGGGGAGGGGGGAGGGAGATTGCGTCCCGAGCTATTGTTCCTTCGATCCACGGTATATGGTTGATATCACTCCCTATTCGACCTTGGTTCCCTGTTGATGTCCCTCTAGGTTTTAACTGCTAACCTGTTTGGATGTACTGAAATGGAAGGGGCTCCTAATTGGTCGTTCTCGACCCTAATCTTCGATTGATATCGATTGTGCACATTTGCCCAGGTTACAGCTAGATACTCGACCAAGTTTTGTTTCAGCTGTCGTGATGCTATCGAACTTCGCTCGCTCAACCCTTGGGTGAAAGCTTGAACGGCCCAATCATCTATGACCGATGACAACTCCATGCATTCCATTGGAAATCGGGAAGCGAACTCTCTCAGCATTTCATCACCCCTTTGTCTATCTTAAAAACGTCTGATTTCCTTATTGCAACTTTTATGGCCCCAGCGTGGACCTTCACGAAGGCGTCTGCTAACATGGAAAATGAGTCAATGGAATTTGGTGGCAGGTTGTGATCCCGAATCATTGCTCCCTTTGACAAAGTTTCCCCAAATTGTTTCAACATAACCGACTCGATCTCATCATCATTTAATTCATTTCCTTTAATCCCGCATGTGTACGAAGTGATGTGTTCATTAGGATCAGTTGTCCCGTTGTATTTAGGTATATCCTTCATATGGAACTTCTTAGGAATAAGCTTCGGAGCTGCACTTTGAGGGAAAGGCTTTTGCACAAACTTTTTTGCATTCAAACCTTTTAAGATCGGGGTGCCTCCGATATCTGATCAACTCGGGAGTTGTATGTTTTCACTTTTTTTATCATTATCTTCGATTTTCTTCTCTCCCGACTCGATTCTATTGGTGAGCTCCTCGAGCATCTTCATAATTGTAAGATCAGTCCCTGATCTGTTACCATTCGACCTTTCTGGCACAGGCTCGGTACAACAAGTGATCTCTGGTTCGACCACACTCAGAGTTCAATGTTGAATTTGAAGCTGAGCAATAGCAGCCTGCTGAGCCTGTAGCATCTCAAATATTACCTGGAGACTAACTCCCCCGTTCCTACGTCCTGTGTTCCTTGGCCACCATATCGGCCTTCCCTGCGTGCACTCCCTTTGGGGTATGCACCTAAATCCATATTCAAAGCAATGTGCGAACTGATATTGACTGGTTTGATGACCAGTACTCCCCCGAGTTTAGCTGGTGGCACCCCAGCTCCTGGAGTAATTACGTTATCGTTTTCCCCGTGAAATCCAAGACCATCATCACCATGTAGGGGTGCGTTTTATGAGTTTAACATGTTTTAAACAGAGAACAAAAATTCTTGACACGAACAAGTGTAAAAATAACGTGTGTTATGAGAATCAGCACTGAAACAATCACTATTAACCTTAGCCCCACGGTGGGCGCCAAACTGTTTACCCTAAAATTCGAGTAACAATTAAACTTATATTGTGGTTTTAAGGATATATGATTGATCCAATACCAATTGATAAACAAGGAATAAATATATAAATTGAAGAATAAAATAAGTCAAATCAGTGCTCAAGCCAAATCACAACCTCGAGCTATGACAACCTCGAGGTGGAATGGTGGAAATAGCAAGTTACAAAGCAACTCTAATGGACAGTGAGTAAAATTGCTAGCTAGAGAATAAAGTGTATCTATTATCTTATCAGTCAAAAAACGTATCTTACAAATGAATGGGCCCCCTTTATATAATTGTTGGCGTCACTGTGTTAAAATAAACTGTTAGAAAATAAAGAAAGGTAGAAGAATCAGAAATTTCCGAGTCCACAATTTCCNCGCGGCCTACCGCGGTTCTACCGCGATCGCGGTGGAACCGCGGCCAGAGAGCCTTTCTGAACCTCACTGCCGCGGTTCTACTGTGATCACGGCAGAACTGCGGCCAGTTTCAGCAGAGTTCTGGCGTACTTTCAGCAGTGATTTGGTATTTAATTAATTATTGAATAATTAAATAAATTTTGTCCAAAAATAATCTTATCGATCGATCATTTGACAAATCCAAATCCAAATCCAAATCCAAATCCAAAGCCAAAGCCAAAGCCGAAGCCGAGCCGAGCGAGCGACGACGACGGCGCGAGGGTTCATTCTCTTCAACTCCTTTTAAGAGCTTTAAGAAGTGATTCTATATATAAGCACACAAATGTGGTTGTCCCTCACCAATGAGGGACAAAGTGCAAGACAAAATTTACTTCTTCAAATTTTCATTTTCCCTCCATTTTATTTCCCTCCATTTCCAATTCACACTTCTTCTACTTTAAACCCAAATGTTTTAAAGTCTCCAACAATAATAGGGAAGTCCTAAATAAGGTACACTTCTAATTACGGTAAGAAATCATAATTGACAGCTGTCTAACCGCCAAGGGTCAATCCATTCCTCAATTTACGCCGTAATCTTCGGGCAGTTGCGTGTATCTAGCTCTTTCTGTTACTGAACCATAACAGTATTATCTCAAGGTATGCCTTCGACCTCAACCTCGGCATTGGAAAGGAACCTCGACCTCGAGCTCGACGTCCTGGCCTCTCGATGTGGTATCACCTTTTCCATCGAAGAACGAAATCGGACAGTCCCAATTTCCATCGAATACAGTCTCCAATTATTATTATTCATATCTGTCATAGTGCTATCTGTAGAAATGAGATAATCAAGAATTCTATACAAGTTTTATTCTATTCTTTGGAAAAACTATAATGGAATATGATTCACGACACTTGTTGATTTTTATCGAAATACACTTGAGTCAAAAGAAGTTCGTAAAACTTCTTATAACGAAATTTGCAAATGCATTGTGCGTATGATGGGGAAAAACAACGAAAGAAGTGGAACACATCATACATTTCGGTTTGGGTCAATTTTTAGTTAAAATTAAAACCAGGCCAATTTAGTCCGTTTATAATATTTAAACAAACCAAATATAATACACATCAATCAATTTGATTGGGTTCACTTCGATTTTTCAGTTTTTAACCTAAGTATTTTTCTCAGCATCACAGAAATGGGGCAATCAAATATCACTCTTTAGGGTATTTTTGTACCAAAGACAATAGAAATTTCGGAAAATTGATAGTCCTTTTTTGTCCCATATATAACAAACAGCGTCACAACATTTAATTTAATTTGGCACGGAAACTACACTTTCCTTTTGATTCGCATATTGTAAGATTTAGGGATAATACATAATTACTCATGACCTTGCACCATTCTGTCAGATGCACCCTTTTTTTTTTGTGGGAGTCTTATAATTCCATGCCTATGTTTGAAGTAATTTCACCTTTTAAAACAAATCCCAAATTCAAAAAAGAGGTGTAAATTACACAACAATCTCTACTTGCCACGTGTAAAATTAATGAATTTTTATTTTTTTCATTTTTCCTTTCTATATATTTTTTCTTCTTATTTTATTTATTATCTTTCTTTTCTTTTTCATTTTCTTTCCTATTTCACTTTCTTTTTTCACTATACTTTTCCTTGTAACCTACTTCCTCTTTTTGCTCCTTGATCGATGCAAACACTTACCGGAAATTTGTTGACCGGCGAGAATGGAGACTAGCACCAGATTATTAGTGGTGCTTGAATCTGAATTGAAGGAAGCATCATTAGTTGTGCTTGAATCTAAATTGAAGGAAGCAGTGTCATGAAGACAAAACAGATTCTCCTCTCCCCCCCTCCCCCCCTCCCCCAAAAAAACCCCACCCAGTTAGAGCTCTCCAGCAACGGAATAAGCCATAGAAACTCGAGGCTAAGACTCTTAAACTTCTCTCATCTTTCTCAAACTTTTCTGGCAAGTTGAAATTTTAACCTAGCATTGGCAAAATTGAAATCGTTTTTTTTTTTTTTT
>MU786680.1:0-12234 GCA_026770625.1 Nicotiana glauca | reverse complement strand
ATGAGCAGATCCCTCATCCTTCTTTGCCATGTTGAGAAACCGTTATCTCCGTTGAATTTTGCTACCTCATACTTTACTCCAGACATTTTTGTTTTTCACCGAGTATAGTACTACCGACAGTGAATAGTATTTTAGTGAACGAGCAGAACCTGTGCTCTGATACCAGTTGTTGGGAATAAACCCCCACAGAAATAATATTCACGGTAATAAAAGCGGAATAATAATGTAGCACCGAGATACGGTAATTAACAAAAATAAAAGAGTAACAATGACACCAAGATTTTTACGTGGAAAACCCTTTTGAATAAGGGAAAAAACCACGGCCCCGAGAGGAGAAACTGATATCACTATAGTAAGGAATTTTACACTTTGTAGTTCCGAGTAAAATCCTCCAAAGACCACTACAACACTCAAAAGAAATAACCCTCTTTTGATATTCCCACCTCACTACAATATCGCTCACTCTCTATTTTTCTCACAGACTAATTTCTTATACCCTGTCTGTGAAACCTCACTCTTTCTTTCTCTCTTTGTTGGTGTGTGGAAATGAGAATTGAAGCTCTCCTTTTATAGCCAAAGCTTCACTCTCTAAAGCCTACAATATTTGACAATTTACACACACTTTTCACAATTCAACAAAGTTGGCTACCAACCCAAAGAAATTCAACAAGGTTGGCTACCAACCAAAACTAATTCAACAAAGTTGGCTACCTAACCAAAACAAGTCAACAAGGTTGGCTACCAAACCAAAGAAACTTTTATTAGGCACATGCCTAATACTTCTTCAAATGAGATGGACATCATCAATTTTGATAGGAATATTAGTGCAAAGGTGGTAGATGTTACTGAGAGTGTTGATGAATTCAAACCCATCAAAAATAAAGATTAATTAGCTGGATGATTTTGGCAGAAAGTATGTTTATGGTGATAGTGAAGGAATAAGTGGTGCTGGAAAAGAAAACTGAAGATAATGAAGAAGGAAAGACTAAAAAAAGTGGCAGCAACAAAGTGTAGATAGAGGGATTGATGTTGCTAGTGTAGATTACTATGGTGTGGTGGCGGTAAAAATGACGCTGGTGGGAGATGTGGCAATGAGAAAACGAAAAAAAAAAATAACAAAAAAATGTTAAGCAAAAGAAAAGAGGGCCCACAAATTTTTAAATAACTTAAAAAAGTAAAAGATAATTAATATTTAATAAACAATGGTAATAAAGTAAATATTTAATATTTATTTATGCTTGTTACTCTCTTCTAAAGAGTGATTGTCGCTAGGGACGCATTCGATTTTGACCCTTATCGATTATCGATTTGTACATATGCTTATCGTTATTGTTTCAATATGGTTTCGATTTTTTCAATTTCGATTTATCGATTTTGGGGGCTTATCGATTCGGTTATCGATTACACCAATAGAAAATTTACGGGATTCCACGGAAAATATATCGCTATAAACGCGCCTAACTAATATGAACCAAAAGAAGCTAAACTAAGACGAACACCATTTATAATATAAAAATTATGTCAACAAGCACATGCAACAAAACTAAAGTAAGAGATCAAATGTATTCCACCAACACTCCGACGGTATAAAAAAACAAAACAAAACAAAATACACAATCACGGCTAATTCTGTTTTCTATTAATTTGAACTTCATTCCCTTGACCTTTAAATATGATCATTCCTTAAATGTGGTAGAGAAAATAATAAGGTAAGGGAATTAGGGTAAAAGAAAGGGTATAGATTAGGGAAAATAATATTGTATAGCCGCTTTCAAAATAGCAGCGGAATATATATACATTCTGTATGTTATATTAATGTACACAAATAGGTAATTACTCATTTAACAAGTGTCTACAGTCTAGGGGTGTGCATTCGATTTATCGATTCGATTTTGACCCTTATTGATAATTACTTATCGATTATCGATTTGTATATATACTTGTCGTTATCGTTTCAATAAGGTTTCGATTTTTTTTATTTCGATTTTGATAACAAATAATCGATTCGAATGCACACCCATAATTATCGCTCTATGCACCATTTATTACACTTCAAACATAGCTAGAGGGGTCATAGGATCCCGTAAAAATAAAGGATGCAACCGGTAAAAGGAAATAATCCTAAGGGATATTTATGTATTATCCCTAAGATTTACCCAAGAAATTATTCTCTTCTTTGTTCGAATAAGAAACTCCATTCATGTTCCCAAAAAATTATCGTTAATTACATCATGTATTGGCGTAAGCACAGACGTCATACGGTACCTTGGAGTTCGAGGAATACTAGCAAAGGTTCGACTGATAATAACAGAAATGGAACAGGGTTCAAAATGCCCTAACCTATTGAAAAAGGTTTAAAAGTATCCTTCATTTACGTATTGGGCTAAAAATACTCCTCAATTCACCTATTAGGCTAAAAATACATCTCCACTAACCATTTTGATTCACTTATTCCCTTTGACCGTTAGGTTAATGCTAAATTATTATTTTTTTTTGTAAAACTTAAAAAAAATTATTTTACAAATTAGTTTTATTTTTTTAAACTAATGAACCCAATAGTCCACTAATTTAGTAAAGTCTTTTTTCCAGTTTTAAAACAAAAATATACTTTTTAAAAAAAAAAATTTAAGTATTTTTTTTATTAAAAACTGGAAAAAAAGTTGTAAAAATAGAAAAACAATGTTTCTATTAAAATATTTTTGTTTTTAAAAAACTGAAAAAAAAATATTTTCAACAAAATATTTTTGTTTTTGAAAATATACCTTTTTCATTTTCTTCAGTTTTTGGTAAAAACTAAAAAATATTTGTAAAAACAGAAAAAAATCTTTTGAATAAAATATTTTCAATTTTTAAAAATTGAAAAAAATATTTTCAACAGAATATTATTGTTTTAAAAAAACAAAAATATTTTTACTTTAAAAAAAATCTGAAAAACGAAAATAAAACGAAATGCTTTAAAAAACTGGAAAAAAAAAACAAAAAGGAATATTTTCAAAAACGAAAATATTTTGTTGAAAATATTTTTTTCAGTTTTTTAAAAACGAAAATATTTTATTAGAAACATTATTTTTCTATTTTTATAACTTTTTCCAGTTTTTAATAAAAAAAATACTTTAAAAATATTTTTAAAAAAGTATTTTTTATAAAAACTGAAAAAAAGACTTTACTAAATTAGTGGACTATTGGGTTCATTAGTTTATAAAAATAAAACTATTTTGCAAAATAATTTTTTTTAAGTTTTACAAAAAAAAATTTAATTTAGCATTGACCTAACGGTCAAAGGGCGTAAGTGAACTAAAATGGTTGGTGGAGGGGTATTTTTAGCCTAATAGGTGGATGAAGAGTATTTTTAAACCTTTTTCAATAGGTTAGTGGCATTTTGAACCCTTTTCCGTAACAGAAATAGCAAGTCCTACTACTTAATTTAAGTTAGCATTTAGACATGGAGTTATTAAAACTTGAAAAACCAATTTTTAAAATTATGTTGAAAAATAAAATTTTAAAATTAAAGTTAAATTTGGATATGCATTTTATTTAGAAAAAATTAAAGTTGTGTGAGTGAAAGAAAATTTTTCTCCCAAACAAGAGCATATTTCATAAAAAAAAATAATGTTTTCAATTTTTTTTTTTAAAAGTAAAGCCAAAATTTATCGGTGAGTAGAAGCTAAAATTAGGTTATAACTTAAATATAGTAGTAGTAATTGTGTTTTGGGTCGTTCTCATCGAACATTAACCCATTCTTTAAGAGTTCTCTCTCATTTTTGGCTAGTTTCACTATTTAAATTAATAATTAGTTTAGCAGAATTATACACTGGGAGACGTAGAGGTGGCGGAACGTCAGTCGTATAGAGAGGGTGTCATCATCTTTCCAGGTTATACCCCTTGATAGTGATGATTACTTTAATTATATTATTCTGTCGGAAGGAAGAGATGCGCCGTCATGCATGGCGGCGATCGACGGTGGCGGAGAGAAGAAGGATATGAATTTTACAGAAGAAGAAATAGAAAGTTACTTGCCCATAACGGAATCAAGAAAGGGGAATGCTTATGTGGCAGCGTTTTATTTATTGTGTTCCGGTATTGGAACTCCGGCACTTGCTCTTCCCTTCGCCTTCACCTCGTTAGGATGGTAAGTAAATTAACACTTAACAATAAATCTTGGTACAAATAATTAATTTATCTAAATAAGGGTTAATCTTAGCTAACAATAATATTTCTAAGACGGAGTTATACAAAAGCCACAGATATTATGTAGATATATGCAGATGTCGGCGACGGTATGCAATAACTACTCCAGAAATCAAAGGCAATAATATAGCATTCACTATCAATAAATAGCAACAAATGACATTTAAAATAAATGAATCACCCAAGAAAGGATGAAATCGGTGAATGTTCTTTCTGACAATGATGAGTGCTGGACAATCCTTCAAGTAAGTGAGTTATTCTCGGATCCTGTGGAAAAAATATAGACAAGAATTTCAATGACCAGGCGATGTTTGTATATTAGCAATGAGATGGATTCTCTTTCTCAAGTCAAGTATATTTTTACAAATGAATATCATATGTCCCATATGAAAACTCTAATAGTGGAAGTGCAGAGAATATTCACTACTCTTTAATGCCCTATCTTAAAAACTAACCGTTATAACTCTGTTAAGAGTACTCGACCTCAGCCTCGATGACAACTCCTCGACGTCAGACTTGCTGACTCTTCGACCATGGCCTTCATTGATGATTAGATTATTTCGACAGGTGACATCCCAGGAATGTTTCACTAATACCTTTTTTGACTAAGGATGGATTTTGAGCCATACAATTAGTCCCTCCGCTTATTGAGGTCCTTCTGTGGATGAGGTTGGTGAGTAGACAATGTCGTTCATATTTCGATTCCACAGAGTTGGATGAAGACGTGGTCATGGAGATAGGTCTACGTGTCCTTCTGAGGTTTGGATATTTTGAATTTTTTTTATTACCTGGGAAGTCTGTGGAGCCATCTGGTCAAAGAGAAGAAGTGACATCATGATGTCATGCGTCATAATGATGTCGTTTCTCGACATATTGCATCGATTTAGGTATGGCCCTTGATTGGCTCTGTTATTCAATTTGCATGCTAATCATGACCCACCTTTTCGATTCCGGTGCCTCTCAAATCTTATAACTATGTGAAGATTTGTTTTTTTATAAGTGGATAATATTATTAATAACAACTACGATCGAATTACATCACTAATACTAGTAGTAGGAATAACAATTAGGCTTTCAAACATTGCCAGTTTGTTACAGATGGAACTTGATAAGAGCTTTGCAGTAGGTGGTGCATCTTTGTCTTCTTGGATCGCCATCTTGACAGGGTCCAGCAGGGAGTTGAAGATATTTATAGTAGCAGTAGGTTGTTGTTTGGAGCCCAATTTACTCAGAAAGTGTACCACCTTGTTTCCTTCGCGGAAGCTATACCGGACCACTGGATTCCCCAATTTCTTCAACAAGCACCTGCATTCAATGATAGTGTTAGTGTAGGTAGGAAGTTGTTATGCTCAAGTAGTTGAATTATATCCGTCGAATCAATTTCTATCTTCAAGGGAGCTAATTTTCTATTATTTGCAAGCTTTAGCCCTGCTTGAAGTGCTAGTAATTCTGCATGTTTAGGGTTGTAAGCTTTGATTGCTTTAGCAAAGCCTACTATCATGTTGCCTTGAGTATTTCTTATAAGTCCCCCAACACCTCCTGGCTTATGTTTACCCAAAAAGGAAGCATCTATATTAAGCTTATATTTTTGAGGTGGTGGTCGACACCATTTGATGTGGATGATTTTTTTATACGTGGGGCTTGTGTATTTACCAGTTAGTAGTTTAAATTCAGCGGTACGTAAGGTAATCATTTGGTAATTAATAGGTTTAGAGAGGTTATGGAAATAATTATTATTTCTATTTAACCAGAGGTGCCATAGTGCAAACGAGAATGCGTCTTCCCAAGTTATACAACTGTGGGTAGTAGGTATAGGGAGGTCGTTGATTGATAACAATCAGTTTTTATTAATTTGGAGAGTATTTGTATCTATTCCCCTACTGCTCCAAAATGTGTGTGCAACTATGCATTGGAGGAATATATGAGTGATGGTTTCTTTTGCTTCCCTACATATGGGGCATACATTGTCGTTAGTGACTCCAGTTTGGTGGAGGTATGACTTAGTAGGGAGTCTATTTTTATAGCATTGCCAGAGAAAACATTTAATCTTGTTAAGGGTATTGCGTTTCCAAATCCAGTCATACTCAGTGCGTATTTGGAGGTGTTGATGAAGCAGTGTGTAGACTGAATGGGTGGAGAAGGTGTCATTTGTATTTAGCAACCAAATGGTGGTGTCTATGACCATTGGATTTGTTAAAGTGAAATGGATGAGATATCTTTTTAATATTCTCATGGAGTTCAAAAGAGGTTTGTGGCCAATTCCACTGGTCATTTCTCCAAACCTAGAAGAGGGTTAAGTTGTTATCATTTTTATTAAGATGACCTTGAATGGCAGATCGGATATTAGGGGTGTTGAGATTCTAGTTTCTATAATAGAAGTGAATATAATTCCCATTTCAAAATATTTTTCCAAATAAAGGATGTGTTTTTGACATTTGCTCTAGGACTGTATTTTTGTATTAGGGTGTTTGCCCATATTGTCGAGGGATTGGAAAATAATCCTCATTCTAATCTTGCTAGGATGGATTATTTTTGTCACTTGCTTTAGGAATTCCCAATCCTCCTAGCTTTTTAGGAAGGGTTACAACATCCCATGAGATGTAGTGGATCCCTTTTTGTGAGAGGTTGTACCCCAAATAAAGTCGTGCTGGATTTTATTAATTTGATGTTAACTCTTTTTTGGAAGAGATATATATATATTGCATGGTATGATTTGGAATGACAACGGCAGCTTTTGCCAGAATTGTGATACCTGCGAGAGTTAGGAAGTTTGTTTTCCAATTTGAAAGCTTGTTACGCATATTATCAATTACAAATTGGAAGTCAGAAGGTTTTGGTTTATTATTGAGGATGGGGAATCCTAAGTGCTTACCAAATTGAGTTGTTGGATTAATATTGAATAAATCAATTGCATAATCCTTAATGGCAAGTGAGAAGTTGTTTGAAAAGAGGATTTTGGATTTGGTTTTATTTATTTTTTGGCCAGATAGAGAACAAAAGGTGGCTAGAGAATGGTGTCCGTTATTGATAGTCTTTTCATTGGCCTGTTCCATAAATGTCAGGTCATCTGGATAAAATAAGTGTGACAAATGTGGTCCTTTGGTGCCAATTTTGATGGGTTCCCACAGAGTTAGGTCGACTTGGTAGTTAATGTATATAGACAACAATTCCATGCATAAGATGAATATGCATGGAGATATAAGATCGCCTTGTCTGATACTCCTCGTGGGCTCAAAGAAATTGGTTTGTGTACCATTGACCAGGGCAACTATCTTGCTTGTAGAGATGCAGTTCACATATAGGTTAATGATCTTTGGTGGGAATCGAAAGAAAGCTAAGGCCTTATAGACAAAAGACATTCTAATCCGTCTAATATTTTTTCTAGGTCAATTTTGATTATTAGTTTCCGTTTCAACCCTTTTATTTTTTAAGTTGGTTAATGGCTTCTTGAATAATAAGAGCATTATCATATATGTCACGACCCTAACCCCGAAGCCGGTCGTGATGGCGCCTATTGTGAAGACAAGGCCAGTCAATTGAACCAAATCTCATATTTAAATATCTAAATAACATAACAATAGTCTAAATATGGTTAAATAATACGAAATAGCAGAAATACAGATAGCATATGCGAAAACCAGCCCGACACAACCCTAACTAGGGTGTCACAAGTCATGAGCAACTATGAATCCTGATACAAGTCTACTAAATGCAATATCTGGTACAACTGTTTGAAGAACATAGAAACAATAAGATAAGGGAGAAACGAGGGTTGCATATGCTAACAACTACCTTGTAGTCTCCGAAACACCGCCTGGACTGGAGGAACCAGCACTCCGGAACAAAACCAACAATGCCTAAATCTGCATACACGGTGCAGGGAATAATTTGAGTACTCCAACCCAGTGAGTAACAAATATAAATAATGTCTGAAAGTAAAAAGTCACGTAAAGCACAAAGCATTCTATAATGAAGCAGTAAAACGTCATTTGAAAATAGTAGATCAGTGAAAACCAAGTAAAATCTCCTTTCAACAGGTAAAATAGGTAACAAACAGGTAAATAATGCAAAATAAACAGATAGAAGTTTGCCCCTCGGGCTCAGTATCCACAAATCTACCCCTCGGGCAATATCTCAGAATAGTACCAGCCCCTCGGGCTCAGTATCCACAAATCTACCCCTCGGGCAATATCTCAGAATAGTACCAGCCCCTCGGGCTCAATATCAGAATAATGCCTGCCCCTCGGGCTCAATCTCACATCACAATGTGGTACCCGCATTCACTGGGGGTGTACAGACTCCGGAAGGGGCCCCTTACGGCCCAAGCGCAATCACAAGCCACCTCGTAGCATCAAATCTAGGCCATTGGCTTCATATCAATCAAGCCACCTCGTGGCGTATATGTATCTCAGGCCCTCGGCCTCAAATCAGTATTAGTGCACCTCACAATATAGGCTCTCGGCCTTACTCAGTCCGAAAAATCATCACAAGCCCCTCGGGCATTAATAAAATAGTATTTCTCAGCCCAAAACATCATTTAAGTCTCAAAACTGAGTAAAAATGGCTGAATAGTAAAACAGTGGGAAATAACATGACTGAGTTCAAGTAATAAGTCCAAAACAATGAGGAAGTATTGATAAATATCCCCTAAGGGCTCAAAATAGTTGGCACGAAGTCCAAATATGGCAATCAATCCAAATCATAATGATAACAAAAAGTTTCAGTCAAATATGTGGTAAAATCATCAATCGGGACGGACCAAGTCACAATCCCCAATAGTGCACGACCCTACGCTCATCATCGAGCGTGTGTCTCACCTCAATATAGAACTACGATGTGCAAATCTGGAGCTTCGAACCCTTAGAGCATCATTTACAATCATTGCTCACCTCGAACCGGCTAAATCTCTAGCTTGCGACACCTTTGCCCCTCGAATAGGCCTCCACGCGCGTTGAATCTATCCAAAATCAGATTGATTATGTAATAATATGCTAAGAGAACAAAGCCCAAGTGAAAACAATCGAAAAATACCAAAAATCCCGAAATTAGCAAAGCCCGAGCCCAGGCCCACTTCTTGAAACTCAGTAATTTTTACATTTACGGGTTCCTTATCTCCCTATGAGTTCATGCATACCGAAAGTTCTCAAATCCGACCTCAATTGGTCTTCTAAATCCCAAAATAAAAATCCCAAAATTCCAAGCCCTATTTCTTCCATTTTAGCTTAGGTTTCCATAATTTTTCTAGGTAGATTTCACAATAGAATCGAGTTTTAAGTTAAAAAATCTTACCTCCAATCGTTTCCCCTTGAATCCCTCTTTTATATCCACAAAAAAGCTCTCAAAATGATCAACTATGGGTGAAAATAGACCCAAAATTGCGGATGAAATGAATTATAACATTCTGCTCAGGTCTGACTCCCCCTTCACCGTGATCGCGTTACTTCCCCCGCGATCGCGAAGAACAAATCTTCGACTCCCCAAAATTACACTATGCGAATGTGACATAGCCTATGCGAATGCGATGCTTCCGCCTCCTACACCTTCGCGAATGCAATAACCCTTACGCGAACGCGATGAACAAATGACCTTTAGCCCATCTGACCCATCTTCCTCTATGCGACCGCAAGTGCCTTCTCGCGAACGTGATACACAGCCTTCCAGCCTTCTGCGAATGTGAAGCCTCTCACGCGAATGTGAAGGCTTAAATTTGGCCTTCCTCAAATCCTTCTACGCGATTGCGATACACCCTACGCGATTGCGAAGGGCAATTTTTCTGCAACACTGAACGTGCAATTTCTGCAACTTTCAAACTCAAAAAATGATCTGAATGACTACCCGAAACTCACCCGAGACCCCCGGGACCTCAACCAAAGGCACCAACACATCCTAAAAACTTATTCAAACCTGTTACAATCATCAAAACACCTCAAACAACATCAAATTACTCAAAACACACCGGATTCAAGCCTATGTTTCTAAAATCTTCTATAATACGCTTTCGATCAAGAACCCAACCAAACCATGTCCGAATGACCTGAAATTTCGTACACACATCCCAAATGACACAACGAAGCTACTGCATCCCTTAGAATTCCATTCCGACCCACTAATCAAAATCTCACATACCAACCGGAAATCGCCAAATTATCAACTTTGTCAATTCAAGCCTAATTCTACTCCGGACCTCCAAAACCCATTTCGATCACACTCTTAAGTCACACATCACCTCCAAAGCTAACTGAACTATCAGAACTCACATCCGAGCCCTCTAACCCATAAGTCAACATCTGGTTGACTTTTCCAACTTAAGTGTTCCTAAAAGAGACTAAGTGTCTCAAACTTTATATCCAAATCAATCCGGACTCAATCCGACCAACCTGATACCACACAACACGGATAACAAAGCATAAAGAAATAGAAATAGGCGAAACGGAGCGGTAACTCATGAGACGACTGGCCGGGTTGTCACATCCTCCCCAACTTAAACAAATGTTCGTCCTCAAACGAGACAAGAAACACACTTGAAGCCTCAAACAGGTGAGGATATCTGCTCCACATATCTCGCTCAATCTCCCAGGTAGTCTTCTCCATGGGCCGACCTCTCCACTGCACCTTCACTGAAGCTATATCCTTTGACCTCAACTTTCGAACCTGATGACCCAAAATAGCTACTGGGTCCACACCATAAGTCAAATCATCCTCCAACTGAACCGTGTTGAAATCCAGAACATGAGACGGATCCCCAATATACTTTCGAAGCATAGAAACATGAAATACCGGATGCACACTCGTCAAGCTGGGTGGCAAGGCAAGCTCATAAGCCACCTCCCCAATCCTCCGAAGTATCTCAAATGGTCCGATGAACCGCGGACTCAACTTCCCTTTCTTTCCAAATCTCATAACACCCTTTATGGGTGAAACCTTCAACAGGACCTTCTCGCCCACCATGTAAGACACATCTCGAACCTTCCTGTCAGCATAACTCTTTTGCCTCGACTGCGCTGTATGGAGCCTCTCCTGAATCACCTTCACTTTCTCCAATGCATCCTGCACCAAATCAGTCTCCAACAGCCTAGCCTCACTGGGCTCTAACTAACCAACTGGAGATCTACACCATCTCCTATACAAAGACTCATATGGAGCTATCTGAATACTCGATTGATAGCTGTTGTTATAAGCAAACTCTGCAAGCGGTAGAAACTGATCCCATGACCCTCCAAAATCAATAACACAAACGCGTAACATATCCTCCAATATCTGAATAGCGCGCTCGGACTACCCATCCATCTGAGGGTGAAAAGCTATGCTTAACTGCACCTGATACCCAAGTCTCGCTAAATATACTTCCAAACTGAGAAGTAAACTGAGTTCCCCAATCTGAAATGATGGAAACTGGGACACCACGCAACCGAACAATCTCCCGAATATATATCTTTGCCAACCTCTTTGAAGAATAAGTAGTACATATAGGAATGAAGTTCACGAACTTGGTCAGCCTATCCACAATCACCCAAATAGCATCGAACTTCTTCAAAGTCCGAGGAAGTCCAACAACAAATCCATAGTGATCCTCTCCTACTTCCACTTAGGAATAACCATCTGGTGAAGCAAGCCACCCGGTCTCTGATGCTCATATTTCACTTGCTGACAATTGAGACACCAAGCTATAAATCCCATAATATCTTTCTTCATTATCTGCCACCAGTAATGTTGTCTAAGATCCTTATACATATTCGCGACTCCTGGATGAATAAAATACCGCGAGCTATGGGCCTCTTCCAAAATCAACTCCCGAAGCCCATCAACATTGGGCACACAAATCTGGCCCTATATCCTTAACACTCTATCATCACCAAATGGTCACATCTCTAGCATCATCATGCTGAACTTTGTCCCTAAGGGAAAGCAAATGCGGATCATCATACTAGCTCTCTCTTATGCAATCATATAAAGAAGATCGAGATACCATACAAGCTGTGAGCACGTGATTTTTACCCCAAGTAAAGAATTCCAAAATTAAAAATAAATAAAAGGGAATTAATTAGG
>MU786679.1:10868-51027 GCA_026770625.1 Nicotiana glauca | reverse complement strand
CCCCCCCCCGCTTCCGTCTCTCTCAAGGCCTACAGAGACCAGTCCCTGCTCTGCCGCTGACTGCCCACTGTAAATCGCCCACGGCGGCGGTTAGTCGCCAAACCATACCAAAACTACACCCCAAACTCCCCTCAGCCTCCTCATCCCAAATATCTATCCCGTTTTCTTCGAATCATAGCCCACCTTGTCGAATATCGTTTCAAAACCAAGAACCCTAGCGCCGCCCTAAAAATCCCCGGTGGCGACGCCACCTCCAATGGCTACCAAACTTACACCAGTTGACCCTCTGACCTCCCTCATCCCTAAACCATCAATAGTTCCCCTCAAATCTTGTTCGAACGTCTCGAATATTAGATCAAAGACGAACCCTAGAAATCCAAAAATAGGCAAATGGAGTCCTCACCCACGGATTGGATCTATTTGGACTCTATTCGTGTATTTTTGCAAAAAAATCACGAATAGGGTCAAAATGGACTAAAATTAGAGGAATTCAAATAATTCGAGTCCTGAGCTCAAATTTGACGAGTAAGTTCTGTTCCTTCCGAGTTTGTTTTAATTTTATTCTTCTTTCTTTTCTGTTAGTTTTGTTCAGTAAATTCATCTTCTACCCCTTTCTTATTTTGGTTCAGGATCAAATGTCTTTTTTTGTTTACTCTATGTTTTGTGTTTCCATGTATTGCTGTTTATTTCAAATTATTCAGTGTCAGTAATGTCTTGTACAAAACCGTGGTAAATCTTGTCAAATTGGTCAAATTAATATTAGTTCAAAGTGTTTCATCTATGTCGTAACTCTGCATATGAATTCAGTATATTTACAATGTTCACTTGTTCTTGTTTTGGGTTTAATTTAGGATTGTGTTAGTTCATAACCTTGGTAGTTCAATAAGATTTTGTCGCGTTTCATTCGTCTTTGTTTTGATGCTACTTGACCTAATGTGATTTTCATGAATTGAATCCCTATGTTTGTTCTGATATTGAACCTGATTTTGGTGAGTTATCCTAGTGTTGTTGAGGGGGGATAAGTTTCATGTGTCTAATTAGTCAATTGGTAGGATTTCTCATTGAGGTGATTTGCCTATAGCTGATGTGGTTTGAAAGGGGATTGGTTTAAGACAGTAGTTTCAGGCTGTTAGGGGGTAATTTGGAGACTAAAAAGAAAACAAAATGTTTAGTTGAGTGCACTGTCCACTAATTACCAACATAACATTAAAATAAGGTATTATTTAATAGTTTGTGGGGAACAAAACATAATAGCATGGGAGAGTAATTGAATACTATAAGCTGCCCATGCAATTGAATTAAAAATGGCACAAGACACATAGTAATGGGCTAGTAAGAGAATATTATGGGCAGATATGTTTTCCTATTAGTTTAAGTTTTTCAAGAGTAGAAGATGGGGCTGAATGAGCATAAATAGGGGAAGTTGGGACAGAGTTAGGGGTCGGATTTTGGGTCCTAGAAAATCAGTTTAAGAAAGTTCAAAAGCTGGAGAGTGTAATCAGTTTGAGAGAGAGCATTTCAAGCCAGTTCTTCTCAAAGCATATTTGAGAGTTTGAGGATCAGTTTTCTTGAAAGCTTTTAAAGCTGAATTCTTCTACACTTTGAAATCTTAAGAGATTGAGAGAGTGCTTTAGACAATCAGCTCTCATTGTTACATTGATTCTGAGAGCATAAACAGTTCCAATCTCTCTGTTTCTGTTCTGTGCTTTGGTGTTCAGGATCTTTGTAGATATTTGGTGATTTATTTGAGGGTTGCTGGGTGTTATATGATTGCTGAAAGATGTTCTTGACTGCCTAGTCTAATTTCTAGTAGTTTCAGTATTTTGGTTAAGCTTCTTTCTTCCTGGGCATTTGACTGTGGTTTAGTCTTGAACTTGGCTCTATTTGTTGTTGCTGGTGTTATTTGTTGCTGTTGTTTGTTATTGCTGTGTTACTGCTGCTGCTGACTCCATCCTTTTCTTCTTGTATTTCCATTATCCAGGTACATATTTTTGAACCTCAATATCATGTAAATTGGCAGAAATGAAAAATGAAAAATGGAAGCCCAGCTTCATGGAAGTTTCAGTAGTATTGTATTTATCTTATAATTTATTGTAATGGTTTAAACCATAATTAGGATTGTTTGTTTAAGTGATTGAATGTATAATGGACTGCATAGATTGTATCTTTCTGATTCGTTCCAGTAGTTATAAAATAGGTCCAAATGGTTTTAGGTATCAATCTGTTATTTAGTAGTGTGTTATGAAATAGTTAGTCATGTGAGTGACTAATGTTTGTTCGAAATAATCCGAAAATAGTGTTCAACCTATTCATATATAGTGTTAAACGAAGCCATATGATCAAATTGTTCTATTCGAATCTTATTTCCAGTTTGATTGTCACCTTTAGTAGTAAATATAGTAATTCACCAGCATATTAAGAAATGAGGAAGCCTAAGCTTTAGGAGTTAGAATCAAATCCGATTAAATTATGTATCAAACTTCTTTCCTTGGATTTTAGTGAAATAATTAGGTTCAATGAGGTCTTGAATTTCCTGCATAACGGTTTAAATGGAAAAATCAATATCAGTTTTATTTGTAATAAAAAATCTGCTTGATAACTTCGGGCTTCCAGGCATCTGTTTAAGGCCCTATTTGAGTTTAATTATTGAATAAGAATACATAGTCTAACAATATAAGTTTGGGATTCGAGTTAGGTAGCGGGTTCAAATTGAGAGGGTCCCCCTTTTGTTTGAATTCGGACTAGAACTCGAGGCCCGAGTTTATAAAATTGTAATTAATTAGGACTTTTTCTTTATCTTTAGAGACAAAACATAAAAATAGAAAATCATAGTCGCTTTAGGATATCCTTAAATAAAATAAATGAGACGAGCCTCGCCAAATAAAATGCACAAACCACGGGGCCCTCAATAAATGCTCACAATAAATACTTAGATTTTGGGACGGAATGTTTAGCGAGTTTCGCGGCCTTCTCCAAAATAATAACGCGTTAGTCTCTTTAGGAGCATGTTAATAATCTCACTTTCTTAAGCTCGGGTGCACATTTATGTGACCCAAAATCCAAATCTCAACGGAGTCGAAATATGTCAATAACCATGGGTGCATTGATGTGACGTGGTTTGAGATGTGTTTTCATGACGTTGCAATTCTTATAAAATAATATTAATCAAAGGCGGTTAAAAGGTAAAAAGGCACATAGGTTTGAACATGTATTGTAATTAGATAATTAAGCCAAATATAACAGTTGAGCGACCGTGCTAGAACCGCAGAACTCGGGAATGCCTAACACCTTCTCCCGGGTTAACAAAAATCCTTATCCGGATTTCTGGTTCGTAGACTGTAATACAGAGTCAACTTTTTCCTCGATTCTGGATTCAAACCGGTGACTTTTGACACCATAAATCTCTCAAGTGGCGACTCTGAATCTCTTAATAAATGAATCCCGTTTCGATTGTCCTTTAATTGGAAAAACTCCCCTTACTACGCACCTCACGGGGTATGGTAGCGGAAAAAGGAGGTGTGACAGCTTTGGCGACTCTGCTGGGGACAGACCCAGAACCACTGGTTTAGGGTTAGAAATTCGAGCATAGAACAATTGTTATATTGGCTTTATTTATTATCTGATTTTTATTACGTGTTTGGGCTTTGTGCTAAATGTTGCCTATTTACCGCTTTGATATTATTTTAATTGTATATATAAACTGCTACGAAACCCTTCTTCCGAGTCTTCTGAATCTACGGTGCACACGTGCGCGTGGACCACTTTCTGTTAGCAGTCATCCCAAATAGAACGAGGTTGGGTCAAGTAACTAGGCCGGGCAGACTTTTGTGCTCCCGGTATGTTGCCCCCACCTCGGCTCGAGCTGTCCGATCGGGTAAGCCTGGTTTAGAACAAAAACCCAGGTTTTGAACCTAGAATAACACAGCTTCATGCCGGATCCCTAGTAGGAACGCTTATTTGCTTCATGTTGCATTTGACTTAGGGGACTCAACACAGGGGTTGGGTCCGTCTAGGACAGGTAACCTGAAATGAAAAAGACCATCCTGCTGCATCCTATTTGTTTTACGCATTTATTTGCTTCGGACATGCATGCTGACAGGTTTTGAACATTGGGAAAATTTGAAAAGAAGAAAAAAATAATAATAGCAGTGTAGAGAAAATGAAAATGAAAAAAAAATATTTTATAGTTTATTTTATTTGCCGATGAAAAAAAAAAGAAGAAGTTTTTATTTGCTAGTGAAAAGGAGGAAAAAAATGTTTTTATTTTCATAATAGTTCATTTTATTTGCCAATGGAAAAGAAAAAAATAGTTTTTTTATTTGCCACTGAAAAAGAACAAAATATAGTCTTGTCTTCGAAAATTGCTTGTTTTATTTTTTTCGATAAAACGAAAAAAAAAGAGAAAAAACAAAAATGAAGAAAAAATGTCTTTGTTTTCAAAAACAGTTTGTTTTATTGGCGTACTACGCCGTTTTGATTCTCACAGGGTGTGGAATATGTAGGCAACCCGCATCGGGTCCAACCTTCCCTTTTGCAAAAATAGCCTTAATTAAACTCGTAAATAAGTCGGGTGATGCCCTTTTTGTCAAAAATAGCCGAATGTTCCCGAAAGGGACGCCGGAAGGCTGACTTTGCATAAACGGCCACCTTTGGTCATTTTTTAGATTTTTTGCCAGTTGACCCTCACAACCTTAAAATTTTCGTCCCCGAGGCGCTGAAAGGTCATGTTTGCAATATCGGGTTTTTTTTTGAAAAAAATAAGAAAAAGAGTCATAAATAAATCGGGTGATGCTGCTATTTGTCAAAAATAGCCGAATGTTCCTAAAAGGGACGTCGGAAGGCTGACTTTGCATAAACGGCCACCTTTGGTCATTTTTTTAGATTTTTGGCCAGTTGACCCACACAGCCTTAAAATTTTCGTCCCCGAGGCGCTGAAAGGCCGTGTTTCCCATATTAGGTTTTTTATTTGAATTTGAAAAACAAGAAAAAAAAAGAGTCATGAATAAGCCGGGTGATACTGTTTTTGTCAAAATAGCCGAATGTTCCCGAAAGGGACGCCGGAAGGCTGACTTTGCATAAACGGTCATTTTTGAATTTTTAACCGGTTGACTCACACAGCCTTAAAATCTTCGTCCCGGAAGTGCTGAAAGGCCATGTTCGAAAAACCGGATCTTTCTTTTTATTTGGGAAAAATGAAAAAAAATAGCCAAATGTTAAATTTTAATTTTCATCATAAATAAGTCGGGTGATGCTGCGTTTGTCAAAAATAGCCGAATATTCCCGAAAGGGACGCCGGAAGGCTGACTTTGCATAAACAACCACCTTTGGTCATTTTTTAGGATTTTGGCCGGTTAGCTAACTCAGCCTTAAATCTTCGTCCGCGAGGTGCTGAAAGACCGTGTTTGCAAAACCAGGTCTTTTATTTTAATTTTAAAAAAACAAATAAAAAAAAAAGAATCAGTCAACAATTGAACGCCGTTTGGATTTTTGGGTCAAATTAAGCCGAGCCAGCTTCGGCAGTGTATTAAACTGTTCTTCCCGAGATAGCCTTAGAGTATCTTTCAGTTGTTGAAATGCCATTTTTGTAAAAGAACGGACAAGTTTGTAAAGTGTTATAAAACAAATCCCCCCCGGCCTCAAAATTCATGAGAAATTGGGAAGGGGCCACGTTTGCAATAACAGTCATTTGTTAAAAATTGGCATATAGGGGAAGGAATCTGTCCGTTCGTTTTTGAGTTTGTAATTCTTTTGTGTGTTGTTTTGATTTTCGAGTCTATAGGTCGTCTTTTCGTCGAAATCTTATAGTATGGTCAGTTTATTTTTAAAAAACTTTGTAATCCAGTTTGTTTTATTATGAAAATTCCAAAAAAAATGTTTTATTGTTATTGACCTTTTATTGGTCAGAACTACGCACGGTCTGATTCATGCGGGGACATGATATGTAGGCAATCCACATAAGATTCGACCACTACTAAAAAAAAAAAAAACAAGAAAACAAATAAAGGAAAGTGTGGAGGAACTTAATAGAAGCCGGAATGACGCATACAATCAGAACAAAGACATGATAGAAATGGATAAACTGCCTAGGAACATTGCATCCCCAACGTGCAATTGCCATATTTGTTAAACTCTAAACCCTAACAAAGTTTGTTGTTTTTCAGAGATTTCAAAAAGTTAGCTTGTTAGAACGTTCTGGCAGATTACCATTACCAAACAAGATCCAAAGTGCCCATACCGAAAAGCATGACTAGTTCAGACCAAAGTATTGAAGAGGAAAAAACGGAAATACAAACAATGAAGGAGGAAGTAGACAGGTTGAGACAAGAGATGAAAGAGATGCACCTAGCCTGGGCTAGGGTGCAAAAGGTACCAATCCCTCCCACTACTCCTACCCTCCCATCGGTACAGATGCCAGAATACCCTCCCACTGGCCCATCAACAAGCTTCCCAATTCACCAATACCTTCAGGGGGAAACTGCCTACGATCCCCAAGCTCCACCACCCAAATAGAACCCTCCTCCACCAATTGTTCTTGTTTTCGTGGCACCCCCACCAGCCGCACCGCAAAGATCATCCAGTGAGCCGCTATTTCAGGCTCACGATAACCAATACTATCCTCCTAAACCTACCTTCAAAGCACCCGAGCCACATACTTATACCACTTACTTTGAGCACCCGGCAGAAACTGAAAGGCCGGTTAAGAGTTCGGAGCAGGATGAAGTGCTTTGCAAAGTGAGAAGCCTGGAGCGGTCCTTTAGGAATATTCATAGGTTGGGCGGCAAATTCAGTGTGGCCTACATAGATATGTGTCCTTTACCCGATGTTCAATTGCAGGCGGGATTCAAAATGCCAAATATTGATCTATATGAGGGACATGGTGATCCAATGGCACATCTGCGAGGTTTTTGTAGCAAGATGAGAGGGGCAGGTGGGAAAGATGAGCTGCTGATAGCCTATTTTGGTCAGAGCCTAAGCGGGTCTACGCTAGAATGGTATACAAGGCAGTATCCCAGTAGGTGGTACACCTTGGATGACCTGGCACAAGCATTTGCCGGCCATTTCCAATATAATTTGAGATCGTCCCTGACCGTCTCACATTGTTGAAACTCGAGAAGAAGCCCGGAGAGAGCTTTAGAGAGTTTGGGTTCCGCTGGAGGGAGCAGGCGGCAAGAGTCGATCCGCCAATGAGGGAAGGTGAAATGGTGGACTACTGTTTACAGACTTTGGAGCCGACTTACTTCGGTCACCTGGTTAAATCAGTGGGCAAATCATTCAATGAAGTCGTAAAGATGGGTGGCATGATTGAGGAAGGGTTAAAAGCCAACAAGATCCTGAGCTATTTCGCGATTAAAGCAACCACCCAGGCCATCCAAAGCGGCACTGGGGGTGTGCTTGGAAAGAAGAGGAAAGAAGAGGTCGCCACAGTCGAAGTAGTTACTTGGCCCAGATCTAGAGGTCCTTCACCCTACTACCAACCCAGACCCCATTGCCCAAATCACCCATACACCCCATATGACCTTCCATAACCCTACTACCCACCATAAGAGCCATATTTTTCCGTCCATCATGCCCAAGCATATACCCAGCCTGCGGCTCACCCGCAATGGCATGCACCGGCTCTCCAAAATACATACCCACATCCACAAAACACATACCCACATCCACAAAACACATATCCACCTCTGAGGGCCTATAGAAATCCTCCAGGGTCAGGGTTTCGTGGGAATCAAGCTTTCAAGAATGAGAGGAAGCAGAAATATACTCCGCTGGGAGAATCATATACTACTCTGTTCCACAAATTGAGGCAGTTAGGCCTGTTGAATCCCATTGAGCCCAAATTGCCAAATCCCCTGCCTAGAAATCTTGACCCTTCAGCGAGCTGCGAATATTGTTCGGGGGCTCCCGGACATGATACTAAGAAATGTTGGAAGTTGAAGAATGTCATGCAAGAGCTTATTGATACAAATAGGATCGAGGTTCAGGCTCTAGAAGCACCAAACATTAATCAGAATCTGCTACCAGCGCACCATGAGACCCACATGATCGAACTATTGCACAAGGGAGGGGAGCTTAAGAAGCCCTCACAAACGGTAATGATGATCCGTGCCAGTGAAAATTGTTCGAAAAAAAACCGACCAGTGGAAAAGCAGTGGTGTAGTGTGTAGATGACAAGCTAGTTATGGTGATGGAGGAAGGGTCCAGCAGGGCGGATGTGCAGTTTGTGGGGCCGAAAGCAAAAGTCAACAATTGGATGGCTACTCCTCTTCCTATTTGGAGGGAGCCTTGGTATTGGGCTCTGATTTTCTTTCTTGTTTAGCTGGATTATTCCAGGGTTGTAATTTAGTTTCTTTTATTTTGTGTGAAACCTTGTTATCTAGTTATTCAATGAAAATGAAAATTTCTTCTTCATGCTTTATTTTATTTTAATTTTGTTTTCTTCTTTTCTTTTTCTGAACAGTTCTCTTTATACTGGTCCTAATGACATGGCATGCGCGATGGATCTTCAACCTAGTCTTAAAAATCAATCTGATTCCGAACTGATAGTACAAGAGGTAGAATATGATAATGAGTGGGTCAAGACCCGTTTGGAGAAGTTGAGCTTAATTGATGAAAAGAGATTGGCACCAGTATGTCTTGGCCAATTGTATCAAAAGAGAATGGCAAGAGCATACAATAAGAAGGTGCATCCCATAAAGTTTGAAGCAGGGCAGCAAGTGTTGAAATGAATCCTGCCACATCAGGCTGAATCAAAGGGCAAGTTCGCCCCGAACTAGCAAAGACCATTCATTGTGACCAGAGTGTTATCCAACGGCGCTTTACGTTTGACAGATGTCGAGGGAAGATGTATCGACATGGCTATCAATTCTAACGCAGTCAAAAGATATTATGTATGATTTCTTTGATTAAAATTGTTGTTTGATTGTTTGTACCTGGCATTGTATCGGAGAATAAAATGACGGAGGCAATTTTTCTACTATCCAAACACTTTAACCTTTGCTTCCCCCTTTGAGATTTATTTATTCTTTCATATCCCTCTTTTGGAATCATTAATGGAAAAAAAAAGAAGAAAAGAAAAGAAGGAAAAAATAATAACAAAACAAAAGAAAAGTCACAAGAAAAACAAAGGAATCGTGCGTGAACTACGTTCGACCTGATTCCTCAAAGAGGATACGTAGGCGCCTCACGGCTTGGTCATAGTGTAACAAAAATCAAAGGATCCCCAAGCAAGAAAACTGGGGCAGAAGTTTGTGTTTGTAATTTAGAAAAGATGTTTGATTCCAAGAGTTGTAATGGTTTGCCCATCAAAATTATTTTTGAACTTTTGACATCCTTTTCTTTTAGCCACAACACAAAAACCCATATTGATGTCCAAAAAAGACCTCCCGATCAGTATCCGAGAAGTGCGAAGTCAGGCAAATGGAAGTCGGGAGTAACACTCTCATCCCCAGCAGAAAGAGGATCATAAGCTGAAAAGAATCGATAGACAAAAGAATCCCCAGCAGAGATAGTCTTATCAGTAACACTATAATCCCCAGTTGAAAAAATAAAATGAGAGTCTTATCGGTGAAAACCTTCACAGGCAACATAAGGCGACGGAAGTTGAGAGAAATAAAATGAGAGAGTCTTACTGGTAAAAACCTTCACAGGCACCATAAGGCTACAAGAGTTCAGAGAAATGAGAGAGTCTTGTTAGTGAAGACCCCTCGAAGGGCACTATGAGGCAACAAGGAGTTAAAAAGGGGTAAAACAAGATCAGATTGACGGAAAGGATCCGTCGAGGCGTCAAGCAGAACAAAGATGCGGATTCGGCAAAAGAGTTGGGTTACGGGACCTTTGAAATGCAAAGTAAGGCCATCAGAAAGGTTGATAAACTGGGTTGGTTAATCCAGAATGCATGACATGATCATTAAGGTCGGTTATACCATTCAGATAAGTTCTTTTCCTTTTTTTTCTCCCTAATTGTTTAGAAAGACTTTTCTTTTTCTATCTCTTGAAGTCATCATTTTTCATTTTCTTTTGTTTAAAGATTTTTTCAATGGTGGTTTGTTTTTAAGAAGGACTTTCAGAGCCTACTAGCAGTTTCCAATATGGTGCAAAGTGAAATTTGGATAGGACAGGCCGAAGATAAGTGTAATGGAACAAGAAAGATGTCGTTGTAATACCTAAAGGGATGCCATCCCCAACAGGAATATCATCCCCCAGCAAATAACATCATCTCCAGCAAATTCTGATATTGTGATGGGGACGAGAAAGATGTCGTAGTAAGATCAAATGATGGATTGGTCTAAGATTTAGGGAGAGTATGGAGTAAAAATGGAAAACAACAGTCGAGAAGTTGGTGAATAAAGAATTGCCAAGAAGCAGGAGCATCCCCGACAGATTATCGACCAAGTTTCAAGATGGTCAGACAATGCAGGGCAAGGAAAAGAGGGAAAAGGAAAAAAAAACCATCCCCAGCAGGAGTGGCATGACCACTCACCGCGTTTTAAATTAACAAAATTTTCTGTGATTTGAATTAGGTAAAGGACATGTTATTGATTTCGGAAAGACATGCCACAAGGAAGATTGTCAAACTAGGGTAGAAAATTTTCTTCCATGTTTGAAAATTTTCTTGAAATCACGTACCCATCGGAGGAACGAGGAAAGCAATTCCAGTTTTAAGGGAAAGCAAGACAACAAGTTTCGAAGAAAGCAATTTCGGAGGAGGACAATACAAGCTATGAGTGAAATAGTCTTGGAAGAAGCAAGATGACACAAGTTTTAAGGGAAGTTGTCTTTGAACCAGTGTTATCCCCAACAAGTAAGTAAATAATTCCCCAGCAGACAGGGCAAAAGGATGAAGCTTGTGTTCAGAGAAGCAAAAGCCAGTGTCATCCCCATAAATTTTCAGAAGAATGAAGCACCAGTTTTAAAGGAATGCAAATGCCCCAGCAGCGTTTTCCCAGCAGTATTGAGAGAAAATAAAAGTTTTGAAGAAGAAAAGACAATTCCCCCAGCAGCGCTACCCCTAACAGTTCTCAGAGGGATGAAACACAAAGTTTAGAAGGAAATGGTTCAGGAGGCAAGAAGGAACAACGGCAATAGAATGTAGTTGTTGATGTCGAGAGCCCGCCCGTAGAACGGAGGCGTTACCTTTTTAAGTTGTTGATGTCGGGAGCCCGCCCGTAGAACGGAGGCGTTACCATTTTAAGTTGAAGATAGAAGTCGGGAGCCCGCCCGCATAACAGAGGAATACATTTTAAGTTGAAGGTTGAAGTCGGAAGCCGGCCCGTATAACAGAGGAATACATTTTAAGTTGAATATTGAAGTCGGGAGCCCGCCCGTATAACAGAGGGATACATTTAAGTCTTTACATTTCAAGTTTGAAGTCGGGAGCCCGCCCGTATAACAGAGGAATACATTTCAGTCTTTATATTCCAAGTTTGAAGTCAGGAGCCCGCCCGTATAACAGAGGAATACATTTCAGTCTTTACATTTCAAGTTTGAAGTCGGGAGCCCGCCCGTATAACAGAGGAATACATTTCAGTCTTTACATTTCAAGTTTGAAGTTGGGAGCCCACCCGTATAACAGAGGAATACATTTCAGTCTTTATAATTCAAGTTTGAAGTCAGGAGCCCGCCTGTAGAACAGAGGAATACATTTCAAGTCTGAAGTCAGGAGCCCGCCTGTAGAACAGAGGAATACATTCAAGTTCAAGTCAGAAGTCAGTAAAGCGGAGGGGGACAACAAAATATCCCCAGCGTACATTCCCCTACAGAAAATCAGAAGGAAGACCACAAGTCCAGTAAGAAAATAAAGAAACATTAGAGGAAACAAGGCCACCAGGAACACTGGAAGAGCAAGTTTGAAGATAGATAAGATTTTTTAATTCCTAGTTTAGTCTAGCTTCTTGTTTTCTTTTAGCATGGTGTTATAAGGAGGTCGGTAAGTGGTAGCAGCAGCAATAGCATTTACAGCAAAATTACAGCTTCATGGTAGTCCCAGCTACCAAAACTTCCCGAACTACATTAACCTGAGTCCTTTTTAGCTAAGGATATGTAGGAGACCTTTTGAAGCAAAGGTTCGGTCAAATCTTTCAAAATGCTTCACACGAAGTACTCAAACGGGCAAAAATCGCTCGTATCCGCTCACTTTGTCTTTGCACGAAAACTCTTCGTGTTTACGGGCAAAGAGGGGCAGCTGTGAGCACGTGATTTTTGCCCTAAATGAGAATTACTCCCAAAAATTCAAAACAAAATAATTTTGTGTTGTTTGCAATTTTTGTGGATTTTGTGTTATTTTCCTTTTATTGTTTGCGCTTGTCTGTGCATGTTTATTTGTTTAAATTAATGAAAACACAAAAATATGTCGCACTTGCATTTTTAGGATTTAAGTATACAATTAGGAATAATTAAGTTGCGTTACAAAAAATGAAAATCACAAAAATAATGTACTTTGCATTTTAGCGTTTGATGTCCAAATTGGGTGATTTTATTTTAATTGGTGTTTAATTTTGTGTGATAATTATTATTAGGAGTTGATTAGTATTTTAAGTTAATTTTTGGTTTTATTGATTTAATCTAGAATTTTGGTTAGGAATTAAGAAATAGATAAATAGAAGAAAAACAAAATGAAATAAAAGAAAAATCAGACTGGGCCAATTTTGAAATTAAAACCGGGCCCAATGGCACACCCCAATCCAAGCCCAAGACAGCCAGTCCCAAAGATCGCCAAACGACACCGTTTAAGGCCTATAGATCACAACCGTCGGATTTGAGTGATCCAATGGTCCAGTGCAGCCCTCATCAATGTAGAAACGACGTCGTTTCAGGAGTGTAAATCCAGGCCGTTCACTTCGATTGATCGAACGGTCAAGATCCTACCTCCCTCGCCCGTTATATAGCCCGACCCGTTCCACCCAAAGACCAACCCGGTCTCATTTAACTAGACGACGTTGTTTTCCTTAAGTGAGAGATCCAGGCCATTGATCTTGATTGATCTAATGGACCAAAATTAGAGGAATTTAAATAATTCGAGTCCTAAGCTCAAATTTGACGAGTAAGTTCTGTTCCTTCTGAGTTTGTTTTAATTTTATTCTTCTTTCTTTTCTGTTAGTTTCGTTCAGTAAATTCATCTTCTACCCCTTTCTTATTTTGGTTCAGGATCAAATGTTTTCTTTTTGTTTACTCTGTGTTTTGTGTTTCCATGTATTGCTGTTTATTTCGAATTATTCAGTGTCAGTAATGTCTTCTATAAAACCGTGGTAAATCTTGTCAAATTGGTCAAATTAATATTAGTTAAAAGTGTTTCATCTATGTCGTAACTCTGCATATAAATTCAGTATATTTACAATGTTCACTTGTTCTTGTTTTGGGTTTAATTTAGGATTGTGTTAGTTCATAACCTTGGTAGTTCAATAAGATTTTGTCCCGTTTCATTCGTCTTTGTTTTGATGCTACTTGACCTAATGTGAGTTTCATGAATTGAATCCCTATGTTTGTTCTAATATTGAACCTGATTTTGCTGAGTTATCCTAATGTTGTTGAGGGGGGGTTAGTTTCATGTGTCTAATTAGTCAATTGGTAGGATTTCTCATGGAGGTGATTTGGCTAAAGCTGTTGTGGTTTGAAAGGGGATTGGTTTAAGATAGTAGTTTTAGGCTGTATGGGGGTAATTTGGAGATTAAAAAGAAAATAAAATGTTTAGTTGAGTGCTCTGTCCACTAAGTACCAATATAACATTAAAATAAGGTATTGTTTAATAGTTTGTGGGGAACAAAACATAATAGCATGGGGGAGCAATTGAATACTATAAGCTGCCCATGCAATTGAATTAAAAATGGTACAAGACACATAGTAATGGGCTAGTAAGAGAATATTATGGGCAGATATGTTTTCCTATTAGTTTAATTTTTTCAAGAGTAGAAAATGGGGCTGAATGAGCATAAATAGGGGAAGTTGGGACAGAGTTAGGGGTCGGATTTTGGGTCCTAGAAAATCAGTTTAAGAAAGTTCAAAAGCTGGAGAGTGTAATCAGTTTGAGAGAGAGCATTTCAAGCCAGTTCTTCTTAAAGCATATTTGAGAGTTTGTGGATCAGTTTTCTTGAAAGCTTTTAAAGCTGAATTCTTCTACACTTTGAAATCCTAAGAGTTTGAGAGAGTTTTTTAGACAATCTGCTCTCATCGTTACATTGATTCTGAGAGCAGAAACAGTTCGACTCTCTCTGTTTCTGTTCTGTGCTTGGGTGTTCAGGATCTTTGAAGATATTTGGTGATTTATTTGAGGATTGTTGGGTGTTATATGATTGCTGAAAGATGTTCTTGACTGCCTAGTCTAATTTCTAGTAGTTTCAGTGTTTTGGTTAAGCTTCTTTCTTCCTGGGCATTTGACTGTGGTTTAATCTTGAACTTGGCTCTATTTGTTGCTGTTGGTGTTATCTATTGCTGCTGTTTGTTATTGCTTTGTTACTTCTGCTGCTGACTCCATCCTTTTCTTCTTGTATTTCCATTATCCAGGTACATATTTTTCATGTAAAGTTGGCAGAAATGAAAAATGAAAAATGGAAGCCCAGCTTCATGGAAGTTTCAGTAGTTATTGTATTTATCTTATAATTTATTGTAATGGTTTAAACCATAATTAGAATTGTTTCTTTAAGTGATTGAATGTATAATGGACTACATAGATTGTATCTTTCAGATTCGTTCCAGTAGTTATAAAATAGGTCCAAATGGTTTTAGGTATTAATCTGTTATTCAGTAGTCTGTTATGAAATAGTGAGTCCTGTGAGTGATTAATGTTTGTTCGAAATAATCTGAAAATAGTGTTCAACCTGCTCGTATATAGTGTTAAACGAAGCCATATGATCAAGGTGTTCTATTCGAATCTTGTTTCCAGTTTGATTGTCACCTTTAGTAGTAAATATAGTAATTCACCACCAGATTAAGAAATGAGGAAGCCTAAGCTTTAGGAGTTAGAATCAAATCCGATTAAATTATGTATCAAAATTCTTTCCTTGGATTTTAGTGAAATAATTAGGTTCAATGAGGTCTTGAATTTCCTGCATAACAGTTTAAATGGAAAAATCAGTATCAGTTTTATTTGTAATAAAAAATCTGCTTGATAACTTCGGGCTTCCAAGCATCTGTTTAAGGCCCTATTTGAGTTTAATTGTTGAATAAGAATACATAGTCTAACAATATAAGTTTGGGCTTCGAGTTAGGTAGCGGGTTTAAATTAAGAGGGTCCCCCTTTTGTTTGAATTCAGACTAGAACTCGAGGCCCGAGTTTACAAAATTGTAATTTATTAGGACTTTTTCTTTATCTTTAGAGACAAAAAATAAAAATAGAAAATCATATTCGCTTTAGTATATCCTTAAATAAAATAAATTAGACGAGTCTCGCCAAATAAAATGCACAAACTGCGGGGCCCTCAATAAATGGTCAAAATAAATACTTAGATTTCGGGACGGACTGTTTAGCGAATTTCGCGGCCTTCCCCAAAATAATAACGTGTTAGTCTCTCTAGGCATGTGTTAATAATCTCACTTTCTTAAGCTGAGGTGCACATTTATGCTACCCAAATCCAAATCTCAATGGAGTCGAAATATGTCAATAACTACGGGTACATTGATGTGACGTGGTTTGAGATGTGTTTTCATGATGTTGCAATTCTTATAAAATAATATTAATCAAAGGCGGTTAAAAGGTAAAAAGGCACATATGTTTGAACATGTATTAAAATCAGATAATTAAGCCAAATATAACAGTTGAGCAACCGTGCTAGAACCACGAAACTCATGAATGCCTAACACCTTCTCCCGGGTTAACAGAATTCCTTATCCGGATTTTTGGTTCGTAGACTGTAATACAGAGTCAAATTTTTCCTCGATTCGGGATTCAAATTGGTGACTTAGGACACCATAAATCTATCAAGTGGCGACTCTGAATCTCTTAATAAATGAATCCCGTTTCGATTGTCCTTTAATTGGAAAAACTCCCCTTACTACGCACCTCACGGGGTGTGGTAGCGAAAAAAGGAGGTGTGAAAATGTTGACTGGGAGAGTGGTCTCTTCTTTTGCTATTTCAATCTCCTTGCTGAATCTGTCAATGATTCGAGAGATGGGCTTGATTTGGCCTGGTAGTTCGAGTTGCTCTATCACCCTCGACCCGATAACGTAGGTCAAGCCATAAAAATTTACGAGCACATGTTTTATTTAAAATGAATGAATGAGAAAGAAGGTTACCAGTGCATTGTTGTGAGGTTGGGGAGAGGTTACAGAGACTTCCTCACCGAATGTGAGGGATTCTTTGGGTATGTATCCCCGAGTCCGTTTTTCTTAGATGATGGATATTTATGTCCTCCTCTTTACATGTTCCTGGAGAGCGTCGACGCCCCTCCAACATCATGTGAAGATGTCATGGCCTATTTGATTCACTCTTCTTGTCCGCCTTTCTTTCTCGAAACTAAACCTAAGCTCGATAGGTCAAAAATTCTCGATCGGTTACTTTTATTTGATAGCTTGGCCGTTTCCTTTCGGAGCTGGTGGAGATCCTTGGTTCTATGGCCGCGTGTATTATGAAGTTCACATACCGAGCCGTGATTTTTCTAGGAACGATCTGACTGAATAAGCCTAGGCCATTCGGTGTCCCTGATTTAGCTGATCGCGAAAACGATGTCAGATACAGAAATGTTGAAGTTGTACTATGAAAGATGAGGTGCCCCTATTGTCCTCACATCTCTGTTGAACCTAGCTCCTTCGATGAGCCCTCGAGGATATTGTCCTCAATCCATTCTCTGATCGTTGCGAGGTAGGTTGTGCTTCGAGCCATTCCTCCTATGTGCTTCGAGCCATTCCTCCTATCTTGGGTGTACAACTGGTATCTTTATTCGTTTAGTTTCGATTCCTTTGCCAGGGGCCTACTTAGGTATAATGAGGGCGATGGGGCTCCCAACTGATCGTCCTTGATCATGGTTTTCAATTGGTACGGTTGTGGACGCTCGACCAGGTCGTAGCTGGGTACTCAATCAAGTTCTATTTCAACTGTTCTGAAGCCACTGAGCTTCGTTCATTCAGGCCTTGAGTGAAGGTTTGCACCTTCCAATCATCGGAGACTGTGGGTAGCTCCATTTGTTCCGTGTGGAAACGAGGTATGAATACGTCGGACTTCCTTGTTGCTACTTTGATAGCACTGGCGTATGCCTTTATGAAGGGATCCGCTGGCATGGCAAATGAATCTATAGAGTTGGGAGCTAGGTTGTGATGCCGTATCGGGACCCCCTTTGAGAGCATTTATTTAAACTACTTCAGTAGGACGGACATGATCTCGTCGCCTTTTACGTCGTTGTCCCTTGCCATGCACGTATAGGCAGTGACGTGTTCGTTGGGGTCTAAGGTGCCGTTTTATTTTAAGAGTTCAGACATAATAAACTTCTTTGGAATGGGCTTTGGAGCCGATTTTGATGGGAACGGCCGCGGCACGAACTTCTTCGAATCTACACTCTTCAAGACTGGGGGCGCGCCTGGGATTTGGTCGACCCTGTAGTTGTAGGTTTCGTCATTCTTTTTGTTTGACGATATCATTTTCTCGCCTGACTCGATCCTTTTGGTGAGGTCCTTGAGCATTTTTTATTTGATGGAAGGATCGGCTACCAATCGGTTATTACTCGATCTCTCTAGTACCTGTTCGGCCGGAAGAGTAGCTCCCGGTGCTACGGTGCTAGGAGTCTTAGGGTGGCTTTGTAGCTGAGCGATAGCCAACTGTTTTGCGTGCAATATTTCAAAGATAACGGGAAGACTAACTTCCTATTCTTCTCGAGCTGGGGTTTTTTGGGCTTCTTATTTTTCACCATGTTATATGCTCCTATCGGTGCATGAAGGTTTGCCGACCTGCTGCGCGTCCTGTGAATCCACGTTTGCTAGAATCGGTCCTGATGCATTATTAGGGTTTTGCGGTGGTGCGCCAACAACTAGAAGAGCCACCCCGTTTTCCCCATGGTTTTCAAGTTTTTTGTTCTTATTTCTATTCACTGAGCCAGACATTTTCACCTGAAATCGAAGATCTTGGAGAAGAAAAAATGTGAAAGATAACTTGTGTTGTGTAATGAAACCAGCAAGAAATTAATCACTATTATTTTTAGCCCTACAGTGGGCGCCAAACTGTTTACCGTAAAAATGGTAATGACAATCAAATTTGTTGATGGGACTCTAAAAATACGTGATCTCTTTTTATGCTAGTTGTTACAGCAGTTGATGTTAGGTATATGATGTTAAACGATGAAATATGAGCTAAACGGGGTTATAATCAAATAGTGGGTCTTGTTGTCCGAGCCTCAGACTGGCTGATGAGGGGCCTCAAGGTCAATGTGTCGGCTCGGGCTCGAGCTATTGGGATAAACAGGAAAAGGATAACAGCTATAGTATAATCGTTAGAGGTTCTTTATGGCCTATGGGGAGCAATAAACGAAGAACAATTATGAGTATAATAAATGAAAATGGTAGTCTCAAGCGAGTAAGTTAGAGAGAAAAGAGAGGGAGAGTTATTATTTGTTGCGGCCAAACGCACACGCAAGTATACGCGGTCGTCAAGTAATAAAGTGACTAAAAGTCGGATGTCGATCCCACGAGGACTTGTGATTAACTATTAACTAAATTAGACTATCCTAATTATCTAAACAAGAGTTAAACCAAGAAGTATTTGGTTCTAAACTAATTAAATAAAGAATATAAATAATAAAATTTTAACAGAGAGAAACAACAGATATTTATGATATCAATGTAATGAAAACGATCTAGGGTTATGGGCTATCTAACATTCCTATTGTATTCTTCAATTGAATTAACTAATTAATTTATCTAGTTTATTGGTTGACAGGATTAATATTACTCATAAGAATCTTTCAAGTTCTTACTCGCCTATTCAAGCTAACCTAACTCCTATATGTCTATGGAATTAGAATCAACAAGAACTCATTTACAATTCCTGTAAATCAACCAAGCAAGACAATTAGGTATATGTCTATCCTAACCGCGAATTCGTTCCCCGAAACACGATCCCGACTTAATTCCTTGAAATTTTACTCAAACTTTAAAGCTCCAAATCGCTTGAATTCATTCCATAACATCTACATGGCTCGGAATCACTCCTACAAGCCATAAAATACACCATTAGTGCAAAATACTAGCGATTAAAGCTCAAACTCAATTAAAGTGCAGTAAATTAGAGTGTAATAAGCGACTAAAATATATAATTATAGCCTATCATCAACACCCACACTTAAACGTTGCTCGTCCTCGAGTCAACCAAATATTTACTCTATCTATGAGAACTTAACATCTTAACACATTTGGAGCGCACTACACCAATGACCATGGTTGATAGCAACAATTAAACTCTACCATATGCAATCATCATACACTTCCCCTTTACTTATGTCATTCTTAAAAAATATTCAAGCAAAGACAATATGCTCACAACAATCCTAGCCTGAAAAATCGACTCAATGTCACAATGCATTCATGGCTTGAATACCCAACATCCTAGAGAAGTCTAATAACATTACCTATCCCTCATGAAGCCATGTGCCCTCACAACAAGAACAAGAGAATACGTTGAACCCACACAATCAAATCTCGTGATCAAATACAGTTTAACGACTCATGTATATATCAAAGAACTCTGTCACTCTCACAAAAGAAGTCACATGCATGCAGTTGGTACCATAGGCTTGCCCATAATGTAAATCTCTACTAATGTAGGCTCACTCGATCTAAAATCAATTAGGACGTTTTCATAGTTGTAATGTGGGATAAGGGATGGGAAGGATATATTTAGGAATAGTGGTTCACCCTCCTAAGCACTTTAACACATCACATAATCACTTTGAGCGCAAATTCTTCAATCCCAACTTCAATTTCACAATTAAAATCACTCCCAACAATGTTCCCTCTTTCTTTAAGCAATACTTTAATTTATACCCCACTAGCAAGAACAAGACAATAATTTATTCACCTATATTTTCCTTCTTCTTTTTTTTCCAGAATTTTTCTTCCTTTTTTATTTCCTTTCAATTTTTCTTCGTTTTTTTTCTTTTTAATTTCCACTAGTGATGTATTATTTTACAAATATAAGTGCACCCATCTTTCTTTCATTGGTTCTACTCAAAATCCACCCCACGGTAGTCCCTTCTTACTTCTTTTAACGCTCATCTCATAATTAAAGTTCTTTAAGAGGAAAAAGGATCACAAATATCAAGTAGTAAAAAAAAGGATATAGGCTGGTAATGTGGGTGCCAAATAAAAGTCTATAGGCTCAAAAGGTTTAACTTGGGATAGATTTTATTTGTGGTACGCAATTAAGCTCAAAAAGATCCAACAAAGCCTAAAATCATTTTTCAAACCGAGCAGCAACTAAAATTTTGCTTCGACTCACAAACCGAGCATGTTCTAGACACAAGTACAATATATAGACTTTACAAAAACCTCACCACACATAGCACATGACTAACTAAAAAAGGTCTCATTCTGTCTCTCAAACAAATGCAAGTATTCACGGAGCCATGAGATATTAAGCATGAAGCATAAAGTGAACATAAGTCAAGAAAACGAGACATAGGCATCACAAGACATGCTATCCAACTAAGCAAGGCATAATCAATAATTTCAAATCATAGATAAGATACTACACATGCCAAAGCCTAAATAAGCTACTATCAAAGAAGTCAAGGGTGCTTAGGTTCATCATTCTTCCTCCATTTATTCCCTAAATTCTAATCCACTCTAAAAATAAAAAAAAATAAAATGCTACCCAGTTCAAACTACATCCCATGAAAAAGAACCGAGGCATAAAGAAAAACAAAGGGGGATTATTACTACCTAAAGAAAGCTAAAAGACATATTTTTGTATTTATTTTTGGTTAGACTTTAATCCCTCAAGAAAACTGTCTAGGAGATCTATCGTCGGGAAAAGTCCAAATTTTTCAATTTTTTTTTCATTTTTTTTTTTGAAAACAAAAATTACTACACTAAGAACGAGTACTATAACTAAGCTAACATAGCACAGAAAGTTACCGATACAATCTCCTCACCCCACACTTAAAATTGTGCAATGTCCTCAATGCACACTAAAAATAACAAGAGGGTAAAAGAGACTCCCTGGTAGGCCAAAGGCTGAAGCATTAGCAGCTCACGGGATACTCAGACTTCTCCCAGGTACGATCCTTTGTGCGGTCACCCCACATTTATTTCAACCACATAGCTCACTTTTTAATACTTCCAGTGGCTTTTCTTCTATGCTCATAATCCTACAAAAAAAATTGCTACAAAGATAGAAAAATAAAATAAACAAAAATCAATAAAAATAAAAGAAATCAGTAAAGATGGGTTGCCTCCCAACAAGCGCCTAATTTAATATCGCGGCACGAGTTGAACCAATTTTTGCCTCCATATTGAACTTATGAATTGTACCCCTAATTTGGCTTCAAGATTTTTGCTATGCTCTAGGGGTGGTGAGACAAATTTAACAGGGCCAAGCAACCAATAGCGTGTTCTACACTTTTTGGCTTTCAAATGAAGTATGTAATTATGTCTCTCTGGCATGATAAATTCCAGAATATAAGCACCCAGGTCCTCGTACATTGGCTCCCCTAAAGGCGCAGATGACTCAATTTCCACGCCACTATCCAAACACAATGTTATAAAATGTATGGAATGAGGAGCAGTACGCCCTAACTCTAGAATTGTATCACTAATTACATCCTCATATGTACACACACTAGAGTCTTCAAATATAATATTATCCACTTCCTCACATGACTCTATAGTGCTTTCCTCAACATGGACATCATTAATAAAAGTACGCTCGAATGATTGACTCTCCAATTTTAGCTCCTCGAATTGGCGTATAAGCTCCTTTTCAATTTCACACAACTCAGAACTATTTTGTTGGGCATTAGACGCATCAACCTTTGCAATCAATTGAGCTCCCAAGTCGTGAATAGTAGTGCCAAATTTATCGATCTCTTGTCCTATTTTAGCTCTTCCTTCTATTAGATCTTGTATCCAATTTATAATTTTCTCACATTGAGCCTCATATATCTCCAATCTTTCAGCTTGTTCCACCAGCCAAGTTTGACTCAAAATCTCCTCTTTTTCAAAATTCTCCTCTTGCTGGTAATCACTATCTTCATCCAATTCTTCTATATTGGCCTTCACTCTTATGATTGTTGCCCTCATTCTTTTCATATCTTTTTTGAGTTCATCTTGTTGCTCTGCTACTTGCCTTAAAATATCTCTAATATATGCATCAGGTTCCATATCTTGTACTTTATTGCCCCTATCAAACTCACAAACATTATTAGAATGATCATAATGAGGGGTCAGAGAAGGATGAAAAGAATTAGGCTAACCATCCCACTGGCCATCTTGACCACCACACATATTACAAATACTCCACTAAAAGGATTGAGATTGTGCACACAACTCGCTCCCGGGAACATTCTGACAATTTTTCCACCAGTGCGGTCCTCCAAAGTATGGACAAGTATCATCAAAATAAGAACAACCATCATTTGAATAACTTTCATTCCAAGATTCCACGTTAAAATAAATAAAAAATATTAACTAAACTAAAACAAAAAAATGAATAATTAAATAAAAATTCAATGTCTAATATAGAAGAATAGTTAATTTCTAAGTCCCCGGCAACGGTGCCAAAAAGTTGTTGCGGCCAAATGCACACGCAAGTATACGCGGTCATCAAGTAATAAAGTGACTAAAAGTCGGATGTTGATCCCACGAGGACTTGTGATTAACTATTAACTAAATTAGACTATCCTAATTATCTAAATAAAAGTTAAACCTAGAAGTATTTGGTTCTAAACTAATTAAATAAAGAATATAAATAATAAACTTTTAACAGAGAGAAATAATAGATACTTATGATATCAATGTAATGAAAATGATCTAGGGTTATGGGCTATCTAACATTCCTATTGTATTCTTCAATTGAATTAACAAACTAATTTATCTAGTTTATTGGTTGACACGTTTAATATTACTCATAAGAATTTGTCGAGTTCTTACTCATCTATTCAAGCTAACCTAACTCCTATATGTCTATGGAATTAGAATCAACAAGAATGCACTTACAATTCCTGTAAATCAACCAAGCAAGGCAATTAGGTATATGTTTATCCTAACCGCGAATCCATTCCCCGAAACACGATCCCGGCTTAATTCCTTGAAATCTTACTCAAACTTTAAAGCTCCAAATCACTTGAATTCATTCCATAACATCTACATAGCTCGGAATCACTCCTACGAGGCATAAAATACACCATTAGTGCACAATTAAAGTGCAGTAAATTAGAGTGTAATAAGCGACTAAAATACGTAATTATAGCCTATCATCATTATTTTGTGTAGAATAGTTGGAACAACAACAACCTACTTATAAATTGTGAGGATCTCCTTTTTATAGTAGGGGAATCCTATCATAGTACAAAATAAATATATTAATTGTGAAGCCATGGAGATGGGACGGCTAGATACGATGCCTTGATACAGGCTCTGGGTAGGCCAACATTGTTAGTCTTAGTGGTATGCCTTGGGAATTACCCATTTTACTCTAGCCTCGATCTATATACTCTTTAAGTCGGACCTCAATGAATCCCGAGGGAGTGATCTTGGTCACAACTTCATGTCCTCGAGGTCTCAAGGCTTTCTTCGGAAGTGACTCGATAGCAAGAAATTAGACCCTCTGATTTTACCACAAACAACCGCTAATACTTGTCTAGCCAAACCTACGGGTAATCTAGGTTTAATAAACTATTAAAATATGCTTTGCTTGCTTGTGACTGCCCATATTAAACATGTTTAAAAATTAGTAGGCAAACTGATTATGTTTTTAAACACTTTAGTCTTAACTCAATGCTGCATATTCTCTGTTCACCTAGATATCTTGTTCTAGGGCTTCTCTTAAATGTCTAAAAACTGTTGTTTGAGACGTGCACTTGCTCTGTTTGCAGAGGTAAAACGTGAGCCTTTAATTATTCTATATTTGGACCAGTCCTAATAGTTTTGGTTGTCCCCTAGATTTTTTTCCTTTAAGTACCTTAGGATAGTCTAGAACTACCTAAATTAGAGGTCATAAATACCTCTAGGGCCACAAGGAAGGGACGGGTAGTGCACACATAGAATATATCCTAAGGTTGCTAGAACGCTTTAGGCTATGACCAAGGGGAGGAAATTGGGTAGTAAAGGATATGATGATCTGTGTGATAATGTCACGTGTATCCCCTCATCGAGGAGTGATTACCGAGCATTGCATGGGTATGATCCTGTAGGCTAATCAAATTAGGACTTCCCTTTCCCAATTCTCATATGTGTTTAAATTATATAAAATTTTTCTTTTCCCTTTGCATATATGTTTTAAAGTTGTCCAAGCCTCTTTTACCCTCAAAATTTCAATGATCATATATATGTTTAGACTGCGAAAACCCACCTTTATTTGCAAATATATTTTAAAACTATGTACTTGTGAGAATGATTAATTCATATAGTTTGAGTTCGTCCAGGACTTACCGTTATGGACCACGATGGGTACCTAACACCTTTCCCTCCAGGTTATTTCGAGTCCTTACCCTAATCTCTGGTAATGCAAACTAGTTACACGAGTTAATTACTCTAGGTGCCCTAATACACTATAATATGTTAGGTGGCGACACTTCGAATACCCAATTCTCAAAATAAAACGAGTTGTTACCCCATAAATGTTGAAACCCGGATGACTGCGAGGGAAAAAGGGGGTGTGACAGCTTGGCGACTCTGCTGGGGATATTTTAGGCTCTTACCATAACAAACTTATTTTTATAAATTAGTCCAAGCATGGTTTATCCCGTGTACCTTTTTGCCTTATTTGAATTTAACTGCTTTCAAGCGTTTATGATTCCTTTATTTTTCCTGAAACTAACTTGTCTATTTGTTTTTTTTTCCTAATTGTCTTTCAATTATTAAAATACTGCATTTGTTCTTTTTCTTAAGTGCAAAAACATGAAAACATGCTATTTACTATTGCATAAATCATGCTTAATATCATATTCCACTCGTGCGTAATCAATCATATAGCAACATTTTATGAGTGTTTGCGCACTTCCTATATATCACCATATAACTTCAAAAATGTGTATTTGCGGTAAAACTAGTTGATCAGCGGTGCGTTCGATTGTTTCGTGTCATTCCCCCTCAAGTTGTCCGCTTGAGGATCCCATTCTAGACCTCTATAGAAGCCTTTACTCTGATTAATTGTACATGCACCATGGTCAAACCTAGCCGGGTTAATATGGTGTTCGCATAATAACCCTTTAAGACAAGCCTCGTCCAAAAGTCCATCGGGTTTTCCACAATCCCAACATATGTAATCATGATTATGTGCATTAATTTGGATAAATAAGTGCTAATATGCTAATAATTACTATATAAATAGACAAACCTGGAGGGGGAAAGGTCCTAACTATCTCTTGTTTTGAAGAAAATGAGGCATGAAGTTCCCAGATTCGGTATGGTCAGTAGTATTCCTCCACTTTTGATAGATTGGTGGAGGGACCTTCCCTCGAGTGACCAAAATAATGTTAAAATAGTCTTAGGGAATTTTCCATCACTATTGGATCTTCAACTAAACAAGATGCTAATCGAGGCTACCACTCTGTTCTGGGATAAGGAAAGGGCTGTGTTCCATTTTGGAGATATAGAAATGACTCCTCTTCTAGAAGAAATAGGGAGATTTGATAGGTTTCCTTGGAATAGCCCCAGTATGCTAGAACATGAAAAGCGCATCACCAGAGGGTTACTTAAGACGATGGGACTGAAGAAAAATGATGATTTGAAGTGCCTGAAAAACTCCTATATACCTTTTGATTTACTTTATGAAAGATACGGTCATTAGCTCTTACCATATTTTTGATGATGAGTTCTCAATCACCTTTTTGGGCTGGGTTTATCGAAGGGTTTTCGTGTTTATTTTGTTCTTCTCGGGCATGCTGGTATTCCCAATTCAAGGGGATAGAATCCATACTAGGCTGGCCATGGTGGACAAAACTCTGATGGACGGGATCGATGGGCAGACATACGCTATTGTCCCTATGATCATTGCAGACATATACCGATCCGTAGATTGTTGTCAGAAGGGGTTCAAATTCTTTGAGAGTTGCAATTTGCTGTTACAAGTCTAGCTATTAGAACATCTCCAAAGGGGCCAATACCGCCATGAGTTTCCACGATGGCTGTGGGATGACCACATATCCCTCCATCCCCTAAAAAATGACTTACATTCCAGACATGTTCGATCAATCTGAGGATATTGTTGGGTGGGTACAACTATTCAATAAGTTGACTGAGGACCAGGTTCAGTGGATGTTCGAGTAGTTCCCCACCGATGAGTTCACCATCAGATCCGGAGATGTCCCATATTTAGTGCTGATCGGGTTAAGGGGGACATATCTTTATGCTCCCCTCAGGGTAATGAGACATGCAGGCAAGAGATAAGTCGTACCACGAGTCGCTAACTTGAGTTATTTCAGATCCAATTTCCATGGTGACGCCATCCCATATAGGAATGAAACACAACATATGTGGACTTTGAAGATTATTGTGGAGAAGGATATCATCGAGCCAGACCGATATCATGCGGGCCACTCATTCTTTTACCCTTCATGGTTGGATTATAATCTATCAGGAGTCTGTGAGCCAAGGGTTGGTCCAGGAAATAGGGTCATAGATGAGTTTGCTGAAGCATATGTGAAGTACAATAGGTTGCAGAAAAGAGTTCGAGAGTCCGAGGCTGAGCATATGGCACAGCATAAGAGCGATATGGCTATAATTAACGAGTAGAAAGAAAGAGCTGTTAAATCTAGTTAGAGGCTACAATATCTAGAGTACAGCTTCATTGAATTGGAAGGGAAGATAAAGAAGACGGTCACCGACTGTCAGGATGCTGAACGAAATGAAGGAGGGCATTTGGCGAGGGCATTGCTACTACTGAACCTATACGATCTGGGAGAATTGATCGACAACAGCATCTGGTCCGCAGAGAGTCCTTTTGGGACCAAGTAGATTAGATTTACTTGATTTCCCTTTTAAATGTAATAAGGCAAAGTACCATTAGCAACATTATCTTATTTAGTGTCATTTTGGGGCGTTTATTTTACATTAATGAAATGAAGCAATTATTGGCACTAAATATCTCCAAATTTATTTGTCGTTTGGCCTACCCCAGGAATGATGAGGTTCCCAACTTAGGACACGAATTTACATTACTACAATATGTGTTTAAATATTGCAAACGTTTTAGAATCCTTAATGACTTGTTTACCTTTTGTTTTTCTTTATTCTTTATTCCCATCCCCCAAGGTTGGTTCGCTCATACTCGTATCATCATCGTATCACACCAGATCTAGAGGCCCTCTACCTCCTCCTCCATGTAATACAAAGAACAAAGGGAAAGCTAAAATGGATGACGTAAGCGGTATTCAAAAGGAGAATGCGAAAAATGCAGAAACTTCAGATGGTCGGAGCACTCCGGCACCAAATCATTTAGTTTTAAGGTTAGAACAAAAGACAATGGAGCTATAGGGAAAGGTTGAGAAGGTCCGCAACTTGGAAAACCTATCCCTAACCATGAATGTCCCCGACATCAATCAACAAAACACAAAGAACCCAACACCTCCCTAAAACACACCAAACCAACATCCACAAAACCCTCCAACACCACATCAATATCTAATCCCACCTCGAAATCCCAATACCCTACCGATACCAACTCTGCCGTAACACCATAATCAACCAATTCAATACCCTCCAACCACCACTTATCACACTCCCCAGAGCACACCACTACCCATTCCCGATCTACAAAACTCAACCTACAACCATCACTATGCCCAGGCTCTTGGCACTCACCAAAACAATCTATATACATGGAAATCATACCTCACTCTATCCAACAAACTTCCTATACACCAGAATCCTCTAAGAATGACCTGCTCATCAAGAACATGGCTGAAGAACTCAAGAAATTGACAAGTTGAGTTTACAGTGCCAAAGGAGGCAAAGGAATAGAAGGTTTGAACTATGAGGACATATGCATACAGCCAGATGTAGAGCTGCCAGAGGGGTAAAAACCTCCCAAGTTAGAGATGTTTGATGGTACAATTTATCCCAGGGTTCATCTGAGGACCTATTGTGACATGCTTGTCGAGGATGATGAAAAGATCCGGATGAAACTCTTTATGAGAAGCCTTATAGGAGACTCTTTCTCTTGGTATATCAGCCAGGATCCTAAGAAATGGTCCAACTTGGTGAGCATGGCATCAAATTTCATGGACTGATTCAGGTTCAACACAAAAAATGCACCAGATGGTTTCTACATCAAGAGCCTCAAGAAGTGATCATTGATGAGGATGGGAGTAACCTCATTTATGCCAGTCAAACCATCCCCATTGTCGGGAACAGAAAAAGGCTAGCAGTGGAAACCTATCATCACATCTAACCTGTCAATGCTGTTGAGAAAGACATATGTTGTAGTAGAAAAATAGAAATGATATTGGCATGGTCTGGGTATGAACCCAACAAAGGGCTTGGGAAGAATCTCCATGGTATCACCAAACCGATAGAGGTGAAGGGTCATGGTACTACCTTCGGGCTCAAATATCAGTACATATGGAAAGAGTATAAGGATTGGTCGCCTCCATGGCATGGACCGTATTACCCTCCCGAGCAACCAATGCCACATCTGGATCAAGCATTACACCAAGCTGATATAATATGGGGAACTGCAGAAAAAGAAGCATCAGCTAGGCCGAGGAATCCTTTCTTGGAGGATGAAGACATGTACTGTAGTGCGATTTATTAGGAGGAGGAGCAAGAAGGCCTCACTATTCAGACTGTAGAGAAGGGAGCTATTCTCAGGAACTGGACCTCCATACCATCTCAGGCCCGCCGAGTCCCTGGGTAGCATGGCAGATTTTAATTTTACAGCCATTCGAGGCATTTAAGATTTTCAGTAACTTTTTTTCAAAAGACTTACTTGTTTCAAAATAAATGCTCGATTAATCGAGTCGTACTTGTTTGGATGTTTTTCACTTTAAATCAAATGCATTGCTCTTTCTTATTCATTATTATCTTCCACACTTTTCTTCCTACATTATTACTTTTCTTGATGAACCGGCGAATGTGACATGTAATAAGGCAACACAATATGAGGGTAGTGATTTGGATGAAGAAGATGAAATACTCGAGGAATTTGTCAAGGAGGTTGAAAACTTTGAGAATAAGCCTGAGTCCAACCTGGACGAAACCGAAGAGGTAAATTTGGTAAATACCGAGACCGTCAAGGAGACTTGCATCAACATTCACTTGTTTACAAAATAGAAAGAGTAGTACATTCGTTTCTTAAAGGAATATGAGGACATTTTTGCATGGTCATATGATGACATGACCGGTTTAAGCACATCCATAGTGGCTCACAAGCTGCCTACTAATCCCATGTATCTGCCAGTAAAGTAGAAATCTAGAAAGTTCAAATCAGATATGAGCCTAAAAATGAAGGAGGAAGTTATTAAGTAGATCGAAGCCAAAGTTCTCAGGGTGGTTAAGTACCCAACCTGGTTAGCCCACATTGTGCCAGTTCCGAAAAAAGATGGAAAAGTAAGAGTATTTGTTGACTATCGAGACTTAAACAAAGTGAGTCTCAAGGATGACTTTCCACTGCCAAATATACTTATCTTGATGATAATTGCACCAAGCGTGAACTCCAATCCTTTGTAGATTACTTCGCGAGTTATCACCAGTTTTGGATGGATGAAGAAGACGCAGAGAAAAAAATATTTATTACACCATGGGGGATATACTACTACAAGATGATGCCATTGGTAAAAAGAATTATGTGGCTACCTATATGAGAGTTACGAAAACCATCTTCCATGATATGATACACAAAGAAATAGAGGTGTATGTGGATGACATCATTATCCGGTCCAAGAGGGATGTGGATCACATAGTGGACTTGAGAAAGTTCTTTGACAAGTTAAGAAGGTACAACTTAAAACTAGACCCCACAAAGTGTGCATTCGGGGTTCCCACAAGAAAGTTAGTGGGATTCATTGTCGGTCGTTGAGGGATCGAGCTGGAACCATCTAAAGTTAAGGCTATTCAGGAGATACCACCGCCTAGGAGCTTTAAGGACATGATGAGCTTTCTGGGATGTCTCAACTATATTAGTCACGTTATAGCATAGTCCACAAACATATTTTAACCCAGCTACAAGATGCTGAGGAAAGGTGCCGAAACAAGCTAGACCGAGGATTGTCAGAAAGCTTTCAACAAAATCAAGGAGTGCCCATCCACACCACTAGTATTCGTCCCGCCAGAACCAGGACGACTTTTGATACTCTATCTATTTGTATTGGATGGAGCCTTCGCATGTGTTCTGGGACAACATGACGAGACAGGCAGAAAGGAGCAATCCATATATTACTTGTGTAAAAAATGCACACCTTACGAAGCATGGTACTCTCTGCTCGAACACACTTGTTGTGCTTTTACCTGTGTGGCCAAGAATTTGAGGCATTACTTCTGTGCCTATACCACATACCTCATATCCAAGATGGACCCTCTAAAGTACATATTTTAGAAACCCATGCCAATTGGGAAGTTAGCCATAATGGCAGATACAGTTAAGTGAGTTTTACAAGCCTTTGAAAATGTATTTTCCTAAATAATAAGTGTCATTCATAAGAGAGGACATTACCGAAGCATACGACGGTTGGAGAATGTTCTTTGACGGAGCTGCAAATTCCAAAGAAGCGGGCATTGGAGCAGTATTGGTCTTAGAAATGGGTCAACATTATCCGGTATTAGCTAAACTTAGATTTTCCTGCACCAACAACATGGCAGAGTATGAAGCCTGCATACTAGGACTCAACATGGAAATTGACATGAATATTCAGGTGTTGTTAGGCGATTTAGATTTGCTTGTGCACTAGGTACAAGGAGAGTGGGCCACCAAGAACTCCAAGATATTGACATATATGCACCATGTACAGGAATTAAGAATGTGGTTCACAAAGATAGAGTTTCGGCACGTACCGTACCTAAAATTCAGAATGAGCTTGCCGATGTGTTGGCCACCTTGTCATCTATGATACATCATCCAGACAACAATTTCATCGGCCACATCCCAGTTAGAATTCATTATCCCAGTGAGAATTCATTATCAACCAACGTATTGTGCCCAGATAAGAATTTCATCGGCCACATCCCAGTGAGAATTCATTATCAACCAACGCATTCGGCTGCTGATACCAAACGGATATAGGATTGCTTCCAACGAGGCAGGGAATTAAATAAATTACAAGAACTCCAGCCCTGGCTAGTTACCAACCTCTAAGTAAACCTTAAACGACGGTGCTCCACACATAACCCTACAAACGGCCACCTGCCTTAAACGGGTTCCACGAGCACCACCGGTTAGGTTGGCCTAACCAAGGTTTACTGTAGAAATTAATAACTGCCTGGTCTATATAGTTCTTAACCTATAACCTCATTAGGGTGATAATGTAAACACTTAGTTACACAAACATGCTAAGTGAATAACTTTCGAAGGCTAAGTCTAACACTTAATTATTTAGCCTTTCATTTAGGCTAAATAATAATATAAGGAAAAAGAGGGAGAGAGAGAAACAGTACCCGAGACCCTTCTGTTTGTGGCCAAGCGACCTTTTTGATTTTTCTATACAAAATTTAAAATGTTACAAAGGTTTGTACAATGGGAGTAGAGAGAGAAAACTAGAGAGAAGGGAGAGCGTTGGCTTGAAGTTTTCTGAAGCCTGCCTCCTTCTAAACTAAAATGATCCTTATATAATGGATCAACTAAGAAGAAAACAAAACTACAACAGTGTTGGCCGACACAATAATTATATTCGTGGCCTACAAGATAAAAAGATATTCCTACATAATTACAAACGGACGAAACTACTTTATTAAAGTAGATTCCCTTCAATAATGGAGGGGTCCGCTTACATTATTAAAGTTAAATTTATTAAAGTTGTTTGTCTTCATTACCCCAATAATTTATTTGCGGGGCCTTCAGTCATTCATGCTTTTCCTTTTCCTTTTTTGTCCTTCTTGTCTGAAGATTCTTCAGCACTTTCCTTCAATTTTGCAAGGAAGTCTTCTATGTCATTAATATTAACTTCTGTTTCCGAGGTGCTTTGAGCTTCCCCTGCTGCACATTCTTCTTCATCGGAAGTATTACCCAAAGAAGCCATGGATATATCATCACCAATTTCTGTTCCAAAATTTTTTGCTAAATCCTTTTTTATTTCCTCAAAATATGAAGCGAGGATTTCCTTTTTGGAGATAGCTCCTTTCTTCATTTGAAGACTCTTAGTAATCATTTCAAAAGGACTTAATTTATCCTCGGCAGTATTTGCTCTGTCCATTTTCGCATATGAATCAATCTTGGCTTGAATTTGTTGAATTAATTCTTCGCCAAATAATTTGCCTTGTGGGTCGGTCTGGAATAGTTTGGTCCAGAATTTATTATAAAAAATTCTTTGAAGGCAAGGAATTCCTTCATCGGTATAACCGATTTGAACATCCCATTTCATTATCCAAGGGATTGAAAATTCTATAAAGAAATGCATCAATGCAATTCCATCATAAAAGATATTATCTTTTTGTAATGAAATAATTCTGGGAGATATATCTACCCATTGAGTATATAAACATTTAAATAAAGGAGGAAGTATTTCCAATGATGGACCATATAATTTCCACCATTTAAAAAACCAATTTGGTATTTGTTGTCTGTACATATTAGAACAGAGTTTGATAAACCATGAGTGTTTCCTATTAGGATTCTCATAAAGGAAAGTTTTATTAAAACTTTCAATATAGTCCCAATAATTAAATTTAACTGAGACTTTTTGTTCAGGATGAGTATATTCTCGATCCTTAAGGGTACTCATTCCCCATTCATCTGAAGGTATAACCTTCTTGATAATGATTTTAGAAAAATTATAAATTTTCTTTGTAGTAGCAGGATAAAAATGCTGAATATCAGCTGATCCTGTAGTAGAGAGTATTATCTCATAATGTGTCCTGTATTTATAAGCAGGAGTAGCGTATGACGCTGTGTCAAAATACCTGGTCATTATTTGCCAAGGGTTATCCTTCCATTTTAGGTCGGATTGTTCCAAAAGAATTATTAACTCTTTTGTTTCCTTTCGGTTATAAACCTCAAGATTTTCACTACTATCCTCTGTTATTACTGAGGAATAGGATGGTGTGTTTGATGAAGTTCCTTCATCCTTTTTGGATTGTATAAAATCCATAAACTCCTTGTATAACGGATGATCGGTATTACCTCCAGTAATGTTTGCAGCTATTAGCTGTCTATTTCCAATTTGAGCGAGAATATTATTCTCTCTGTTATTATTTGAACCTCTTCCTCTTCCTCTTCCTCGAGGAGGTCTGTATGTAGGTCTCATATTCTGCATAGGAAAAATTATTATTAGAACAAAAAGCGATCTTCAGTATTATCAAGATCTAGATCATGTATATGATCTCTATTGTCAACAAAATAATTTCTTATTTCGTTTATGGCATTATTAAAATTTTCTATTATATTATCTATTTCTACATTATTATCAGAAAAATGAGTTAAAATACCAATCTCTGCTATAAGATTTTCGAGATTTTCTGGAACCCTTTCTTCCATGATATTTTCTATTATTATATCCATGATAAGACTTTGTAAATCTCTAGGTAAAGGTATTACCTTTAAAATAGTAATTATTATTTTTTCACCAAGAATCATTTTGTAAAGACTCATAATCAACAATATTAAGAGGAACTATTAGTTCAAATATTCTCTTGTGAGAAAATCAGGAAGGGTATTATCAGACCCTTTTTTATATATTATGTCAAAATCAAAAGGTGCTAACAAAGCTTGCCACCTAGCAAACATCTGTTTAGAAACATCATGTTTGAAATCTTTATTAAAAATAAATTTTGCAGCTTGGCAATCAGTTTTAATAATAAACTTTTGATTATATAAATCAGTCTGAAATTTCATAACACATTTGACTATAGCAAGAATTTCTTTGGCCACAGTCGCATAATTTTTCTGGGCGTTATTCCACTTTCCAGAATAAAATTGAACAAGATATTCTTGTTTATCAGATGGTGAACATTGTTTTAAAATACCACCATAACCAATATCAGAAGCATCTGTTTCTACTATTTTTGGCCAAGTAGGATTGGCAAGAGTTAAACAAGGGAGGTTATGAACCTTTTGTTTAATTCTTTTGACTGATTCAGTATGACTATCAGTCCAAGCTTTAGGATTCTTCTTTAATCTATCATAAAGAAGAGCAGTATCCTGAGCAAGGTCCTTTATAAAAGGAGAGATATAATTTAAACTACCAAGAAATCGTTGGAGTTGAGTTTTATCAGTAATTATATCAGGAAATTTAGAAGCAAATTCAATACTTCTATTGATAGGAACGATCCTACCTTTTTCAATATTATGACCCAAAAATCTAACCGAAGTTTGGAAAATCATCATTTTTGGTTTTGATATGACTAAACCATTTTGAATAATTATCTTTTTGAAAAGATCCAAATGTTTAAAATGAGATTCTATATTTTTTGAAAATACTAGAATGTCATCAATATAAACAATTATGAAATCCGTATAAGGAAGAAATATATCATTCATAATTTTTTGAAATTCAGAGGGAGCATTTTTCAAACCAAAAGGCATAACATTCCATTCATATTGGCCCATTGGTACATTAAAAGCAGTTTTATATCTATCTGATTCAGATATCTGAATTTGCCAATAACCTGATTTTAAATCAAATTTTGAAAATATAATGGCATTATGTAATCTATCAAGTAAATCCTTTTTATTAGGAATAGGATATCTAATCCATTTTAAAACCTTATTAAGAGGTTTATAGTTAATAACTAATCTAGGAACTCCTCGTTCCTGTTCAGCATGCTTGTTTACATAAAAAGCAGTACAAGACCATTTGGACTTGGAAGGTCTAATTAAACCTTTTTGCTGTAAGGAATTAATTTCCTTTTTGCATAACTCTAAATATTCAGAGTTCATTTGGCAAGGTCTGGCCTTGGTAGGAATATTATCCTCCGAAAAATCTTCTTCATAAGGAAGATTTATGATATGCTTTTTTCTGCTCCAAAATTGATTCGGGTGATCACCACAAATAGAAGCAGAAAACTGATTTTTGAGAAAGTTTATTTTCTCAACTAGTTTAGGATTTTTTAAATCCTGATCAACAGTAATGGAACAAATTTCATTCTTCAAAAATTCTATTTGATTTTCTTTTGAAGAAATATTATTAGAAATAATTTCGTTTAGAAAACGTTGGACAGGTTGAGTTATAAACTCAAAAGTGATACTTTTACCACCATAAGTGCCTGTAAAACTTTTTGTATCCCAATATAAAAAAGGCATTAATTTTATAAAAAATGGAACACCAAGTATTACATCCCTGTCTATATCTTTTACCAAAACAAAAGTTTCAGGAATACATATATCCTGTTGGCAAATATAAGCTTTAGGTAATTTATATGAAATACCCATTGAATTACCACTAGCATTTTTTAAACGATGAGTGGTTTTATGAAAATATCTAGAAGGTATTACTCCTTCTTTTACACAATTTAAATCTGCTCCACTATCAAATAAAGCAATAAACTCTTTTTTGAAATTGTAATCTATTAAAAGAGTTATTTTTATTAAAAACTTTTGGGTAACAAAATATTGAAGTTTTTCCAAAAATTCATCTTCAGAAAAATCTATAGATGCAAGTAAGGTACTAGCAGTATTTTCTTCTGAAGAACTTGGAGCTGTATTAAGCTCAGTGATTTTTACATTGGAATTTGAAGTAATTACTTCAGAATTTTCTAACCTAAAAACTCTTTCATCCAATGCAATATGAGAAGACTTTAAATCCGAGATTTGCTTTTTGAGATAAGTTATCTCTGTGCTTAAATCTTGGACTGTAGCTAACCTATCAGGTTGGGGTTTGTTTTTCACCATTCTTTGAATTGCAGACATGGTGTAAGGTCTCTTTGGAGATGGGATATTATCCACCTCTATTTCTTCCTCTAAATTAGTAGGAAGTTTGTCGATAATTTGTGACCTTAATTCTGGGTCTTTAATAACCCTCAACAACTCTATCATGTTGTTGTTAGTCAAAACATTGATTTCCAAGTCTTTAAACTGGGAATAAATATTAAAGAGTTCATTATCAGAAGTACAACACTGATTGGAGCATTGTCCTTTATTATAGAACTCCTGGTCATCTTCAGAAGATGAAATATAATCTTCTTCCTGAAGTACTTTCAAATCTTCACTGGTTGAAGACTCATGACCTGATTCATAGTCAGAATTCTCCGGAGAAGAATTTAGGAGAATTTTACATAGAGAATCTTTAATATTCTCATCTAGATCAAGTTCTTTGATTTTGTCCTTGATCTTGCAATCCTTTGCATAATGACCTACTCTTCCACATTTGTAGCAGGCTTGAGGGTTTTTTGCTTTGACATAACCCTTTCTGGCTTTATGAAAAGCCTTCCTTCTTAGGGTCTTTTCACGCCTTTTTTCAGGCGAACCCTTCTTCTTTTTGAAGTCCTTTTTCTTGTGGGACTTCTTCCTTTTTGAAGGAATGTCAATGGCGAACTGTTCACAGAATTCACCTAATTGTTGTCTCTCAGTGAGACGATGTTTCTTAATTTCTTGGCTTAGCTTTATTTCATTGCAAAGAGCTAAACCTTCCTGAGTGCATACACTTATGAGTTTACCATAAGAGTAAGTATCATAATTGATACTCATCCCTGTGCCTCTAAGGACCTTTCGAATCCTTTCAGCAAATAAGGGAGGGAGACCATCTATGAATTTGGCCTTCCAGTGAGTACTACTACTCTCTGGTAATTCCATCACTCTGGATAAGAAAACATCTTTATACCATCTAAAAGATGTGAGGGTTGGACACCTCAAATTTTGAAGCATAGTCCTGATAGTTTCACTATTATCAGACCATCTTCCAGAAAAATGTTCTATGATATTTAGAACCAATGAATAGACTGCATTTTGAACAGTCTTATTATCTTCGACCTTAGTCGCACCCATAATTTCATCACGTTGGTTTTGAGTGAGATAATTATCCCACCAGCCTTTAAGCTGACCAGTAAATCCAGCAATAAGCATTTCTGCAATTGCCTTATCTGCATTATTATTAACTTTGCAGATAGTACTGTACATAAGCATTCTATGTACCATCGTATAAATTTGCCTTTCAGCAAGACCGTCAATATTCCACTCATAAATGTCTGACCCACTGTAACCTTGGTGGTAGTGGTCATTATCCACTCATAAATGTTTGAAAGTCATGTACTTAGGTTGTGTAAGAGAGAAAAGCTCGTAAACAAAAGCTGTAGAAAAAAGCTTAAAAGAATTGCAGTGAAATGAAAATAAGTTGTATGAATTGATTGACACCCAACCCCTATGATTAGGAGTAATTTTACATTAAAAGGGGGCTGCCACGTTATTGGGGTGGAAAGCTTATCCAAAATATTGAATTAATTAGTTAATCGTTTACTAAAAATCATTAATACATAATTAATAATTATCCCAAATTACTTAAAATATTACTCACTTTTAACACACTTTATGTACCCTGCCATCATGGTCATTAGATCATATAAAAAAAATACATACATTATTATTTAATTAAAATATCCATGTATACACACACACACACACACACACACACATTTACTCTTTATATATATATATATATATATTTCTCGTACGCTTAAATTCTTAAGATGGTAATGAGATAACCTTCTTTTCTTGCGAAAAAAAAAATTTCAATATTTACAATAAAGAAAATCTCATAAACTTTCTTATTTTATGTGTATAATTTACCATATTCGAAAATAGTAATCATTGTAACTATCCAAAATTATACTTTATAGGGTCTCATAATAGAAATGTCTTAAACCCTCAATAACCTCCTAATAGACATAATCTCTTCGAACTTATGTGGATTTACTATGGCACATCCCAATGCTAAGGTAAGTGATGTAACATCCTTCCCCCTTTAAAACATTCGTCCTCGAATGTTAACTCTTAGAGATTTACAAAATTTTCAGTAGTGTCACCTCTGTAAACTAAACTAAAACCCCAAACTATATACGAAATCTCGATTATTCACAACCTTTAGTATTTGAGTATCTCGTATCTTATTCACCTTTGCCTTACATAACTTTTAATCTCGCATCGTATCTTTTATTTCTTTCATAGCCTCTCTTCAACATAAGTGGAAGTTACGCCTTAAAGTTCTACCATGATATCTGCACTTCGTGTGCATATAAAATCTAGTGAAAGCTTCATATTGACTTCTTACGACTCAGCTCTATGGCACGATTTGAAAATAAAAGAAGGGTAACATTTCCTAAATGCCCTATAGCTTCTCAATTATAAATGTGGCGCGCAACACACCTATAAGTGAGACTCTACTAGGCACGACTTTGTAGGCACCCTAGGACACGAACTACTACGATACCACTTTGTCATGCCCAGCCTTGGGAGGCGTGGCTGGCACACGATGCTGCACTTGCCCGAGCGAACCACTTGGTAACTCATTATTTCCTTTTAAAATTATCATGGACCGACTTGGCCACAACTAGTAATGTACAATTGCAAGTGGGGAAATGTATATCAATGAACCATCTTTCACCAAACACGAACGCATATGTGTCGTCAATGCCTCTGACATACTGTACATAATAAACCTATGTCTACAAAGCCTCTAAGATTATTTGATATAAAATAGGACTGGGTACCGGTCTACCTATAAGTCTATAGAAAGACTCCGACACAATGGCTTATATACACGGTTGCGCTCCAAATGAGGTGGAGTTTTACTGATCTTTCGCTGAATGTTGACCTCGTCTACTATGAGTGTTCGTCAAACTGATTGTCTATATCTGCAAGCATGAATGTAGCGTCCCTAACAAAAGAACGTCAATACGAATAATGTACCGAGTATGTAAGACATGTAAACAAGTGTATAAAGGACATATTTATGAAAATTACGCGTTTGCTTGTTTCTTTTGTATAATTTGAATCACGCCAAAAAGAAAGAAGGGATAGCCTTAACTTACCTGAGTCGATTCTCTTGAGAAAGATTATACTGTACTCCCTTAATATTGCAAAATCTCACTCGGAATTCATCATTAAACTAATATTCTCTTCCTTTATCGGATTTTTATTTCATACATCTTTCGGAGTTGTCATCCTTTTGATGGCATTATCTACTAATCTTTCCTAACTAAATCATCAAGTGAAAAACTAAAGAGTGCTCAAAATTGAAATTTTCCGGGGTTGGCTATGCGTCAACGGACGATTTCTAAATGAAAGTCAACTGATTAATGTTGGGGAGGGGACGCTAACTGGTTCGGTAGATTTACTTCTTGAAAGAGTTAGTGGTTTCAAAGTCATGTACTTAAGTTGTGTAAGAGAGAACCTATGAAATCCTGGAAACAAAAGCTATAAAGAAAGCTTAAAAGAATTGCAGTGAAATGAAAGTAAGTTGTATGAATTGATTTCCACCTAACCCCTATGACTAGGAGTCATTTTACATTAAAAGGGGGCTGCCACGTTTTCGGGGTGGGAAAGCTTATAAAAAATATTGACTTAATTAATTAATCTTTTACTAAAAATTATTAATTACCCAATTATCTACATAATTAAGAATTATCCCAAATTAGTTAAAATACTATTCACTTTTAACACACTTTATGTACCCTACTGTTAGCCCCTTGACACTGATCCTCGGCAAGTGTGGGTTGTGACAAGTATTTTCATGATGGACTTGTTGCACAACCTGAAAATTGGGGCAACATCATGACGGGCAGCTCGGCGTGACGGACTATGCGGGGCATGACAAAGGCACCTTCGACGGAAGCAAGGCGCCTATTACTTAGATGTGCGGGTTGGCAAAGCAATGGCAAGGCAAAGCCATGTCAAGCAGGGGCAAAGACATGGCAAAATAAGGCAAGGCAATGTGGGACAAGCAATGGCTA